>CAHIKZ030005067.1:1060000-1127500 GCA_903632075.3 Acanthosepion pharaonis
TCTTGACAAATAAGTAAATGAAGAAAATAAAATAATCTTCAACTGAACTTCATACCAAAATATATTAACTTTAAATGAAACCCTTTATGAATGCTATCATTTTCAACTAGATTAGTTCAGAAATTAAATTTAGTACACAAACCATGATAGCCAATCAAATCTTATTAGGCATGTAATGACCTAACAGAGGTTGATATGCCTTTAAACCAAACATGATTGAAATGAGTTGAAATGAATTAAAATCTGATTTCTAAAATGATTCTGTCAAAGTAAAACTCCTGAATCACTTTTTTTCTTGATAACAGATTTTGGTGAAATAAAATTCTTTTTCTAATAACAGATTCATTTGTGAAACATGTCAAAATAGAAGTTTTCCAAATTGTCTTTTATATTTACCATTTAAATATATTCTGTATATTATTATGCATTTTGTGTGTAAAAATATTTACAAATTGTGCATGCAAACCATACCCAAACACCTACTTTTATATATGCACTTACATTTTTTATATATAATTTTTCCTTATGTTTCAGGTTGTGATAACAAGCAATAATTTTGCTGTTCATCAATGTGAAGCCCCCAATGAACGGACTGTAATCTATATGTATATAATTGGTGCCGTGTTGTCCTTTTTTTCATTGTTTTTGCCCAGAACTGGTACACGCCGAATGGCTGGCTGGTCAGTGTCAGTCAACAAGAAAAGCTAGCAAACTCAGTGGTTGTCTTTGTCCAGATAGCCATTCCCTTTTTAAAAGGAGTTCAAACATTCCATTACAAATGCACACACACGCACACAGTATTGTTGTACACATATATATGCACACATCCATATACATTGACATATATTAATCTACACAGTGTAAACCAGTAGACACGCTTATGAGAAAATGCACTTTGGCTAGCATCACTGTTCTGATCTGTATATCTTCAGTATAAAAATTAATGTGTAGATGTTATCAGGGCTTATACTGCAAAATACTTTGAAAAATATAACCAAAGTATATATATCTATGCATTACCAAAGTTTCACAAAGTTTAAACTTTGGACCAAATAGATAATTTGTAGATAAAAAAATGCCTACATATGTACTATAAATAATTTATAAAACTTGAGACTAATTGCTAACCTAAATTATTATAATTGCATTTTTGATGGTTTTGTTGTTAAAAATTGTTTTTTTTTTCTTTTAACCTTTTTAAGTTAGCTGTTTCTTTATATATTTTTTCTTTTTTGAAATGTTACTGAAACAAAATTTTGTCAGTGCCTGTATTATACATGATGTTTGGTTGAAATCAGTCCATGCATCAGAGATATGATGTGAAACTGCATAAATCCTCTAACATTGTTTTTATATGGAAGATATACCTCCATGCATACATATTAATATATGTGATGCAGTCTTTTCAATACATACAATTGTGTATAAATTATTATTATAGGTCTCCAATCTGCTCCCAATATATATTGTTTATATGAAGAAAAAAAAAAGAATTAACATGAGTTTTCTCTGACTTATCTTTCCACATTATTTTGTCATAAAATGAGAAGGAAAGAATTGAATTTTTAAAATTCTTTTCTCAGATGAAAAATAAAAAAAAATTATGATAAAAGAAAAATGTTAGTTTTTTTCTTTTTTTTTTTAATTTCATAATTTTTTTTTTTTTTTTTTATCATTGGAAGTTTAAAAAATTTTGAAATTTAAAAAAACATATTTTTGTGTATTTTATTATTTTCTTTTCTTTTTTTTTCTACTTTTTCTTTGTTTAATGATTTTTTTCCTGAACATAAAGAAATAAAAATGATTTGATTTTAGGGGGAAAAATCCCCTCCCCACCAAAAAAAGGTGAAGATTATGGTTCAATGTCTTAAAATCTTTTTTGACTTTATAAATTTTTTTCCTGTCATTACTTGTATAAATTTCTTAGTGATGTCAGTGATTTGTATCACCTAAAAGTTCATGTCTACTACCCTTGCACAACTAACCTGAAAAGAAGGTAATGACAGGTATATAAATACTTTTTATTATGCTAAGCCACATTTTATATCACTCTCTGCACTTAAAAAGCATGGAAACAAAAAACAAATATGTATTGCTTAGTTTTATTTAAACTTTTGCTCACTGAAAGAAAAATAGTGCACTATATGTGAAAAGCCTCAGTAGATTGTTTATCAGCTTAATTCAAGAAAAGTTCTGGCATATTCTGAAGAATTTGGTACATAAATTTTGTTAGTAGTTCATCTCTTAATTGTGACAGTTGAATAAAATCCTCGATTATGAAATTTACAAAAAAAATGTTTTGTGTCTTTTCTGTAAGATGAAGGGCCAACTTTTAAAAACTCTAAAATGTATGAAAACTGTTTTAGAAACTTAGATATTTGCTATTCAATTTGTCCTGGTAAAAGAATCCTAAGGATGGTTGTTACTACTATGAGTTACTTCCCTTGCTCACTGTCTTTCTCCGAAAGCTGTTCATATAAACAAATTGATAAATTAAGGAAAGTATTATTTAATTATTTCATAATGTTTTTTTTTCTGTATGGTAAATATTTAATCTCTTTACATGAAACACTTTCTGATTTCTTTAGAAGCTACAAATTGCTTTATTTTCACTAATTTGATAACTCATATTTCATATTTGGCATCCCATGAGTACTATTTATGGCTGTAATTGGACAAAATAGTACAATTTTTTTCTTAACATTTAATGATTTTTTTAGCTTTGATTATTCTCATCCCTGTTTTATTATATTGTTTCAGTTGATTGATTCTTCAAGCTTTTTGCAAGGGAATTCCTGTCTAGTGTATTTTTACTCTTGGTTCAGAGCTGTTTAGAATTTGGTCTTTTGGACTGTGTCATAGTGATCTTTTGCTTTGCTTGACCAAATTCAGTTTCATTAATAGCAAACAAGATGGATATGTTGAAAGGATTTGGGCCAAATTCACTTCTATTTTCCCAAACCAAAGACCAAACATCAGAAATAGGTTAGGCCAAAATCTTTACAGCACCACTTGTACTTTGTTAATGCCTGTTTCTTTTTTTTTTTTTTTTTTTGTTTCATATCTGCCACTTTAAACACATTCCAGTGAGGGTGATGTTTTTTTTTTTTTTTTCTGTGAGCTTTATTTTTTTCCATGCTTTACTTGCAGTAACTTTATTGCAATGTGAAATATCACAAATGGTTTATTAAATTTTGGAATCTTATAAACTTGCTGATATTTATTCTTTGGTGAATTTTTTTTTTTTTTTTACGATTTCTTGTTCCTACTTGGAATTCATTTTCAGTTTGTACTTTCTAATTGAAACCTTTTGGATATAAATGATTCAAAGGAATCTTCTAGATCAATAAGATTTCACTCTGGAATAAAAGTCACTTGAAAGAGAAAGGAAAGATCTAATCAAGTTAAGTGTAGGGAAAAGGTTAAAAAAAGAAAAAAAAGCAATAATTAGGAAAAATGAATCACAAGACGACAAACAAAAAATAATTCTCCTTGTATGTTAATAAAGAATTAAGATAAACATTGATTTGACATAAAAATAATAATTTTTATTTTCACAAAAAATTTTAGAATGATTGACATTTTCTGCAAGAACATGAATCAGGAAAGGAGACTATGAAGAAAAATAACTGATCTCGTACAATAACACACCCTTATCTGTGGGAATAAGGTTCCAAAAACTCCTAGTGAATGCCTGGAACTGCAAATACTCCCAAAACCTACATACATATATATATATATATATATATATATATATATATATATATATATATATATATATATAATGTGTTGTCTACACTGTTCTTTTTTTTATTTATTTTGTAAATATTTCTTGTTCCTATTTGGAATTCATTTCTATCTTGTAATTACTAATCAAAATCCTTTTGATAATTCCAGATGATCCAAAGGAATCCTCTAAATAAGACTTCACTCTGGATTAAATTTCACCTATGGGGGGGGGGAATAATAAAAATAATTTATCAAAACGTTGATCATAAGATGTGAGACAAAAAGTATCCAATTATCATTTAATCTAATAAAGAATTAAGGAAATATTGATCTGACAAAAAAATCTTTTGCACTTATTAGAAAAACTTTTAAATGAATGTTGAAGATTTTTTTGACATTAAGGAGGGTGGGGGTTCTCACAAAAAAGAAAATTTTCATTGTGCTCTTGATTACAGAAGAACAATGTAGTACAGTAGCCATCTCTTATCCAGGGTGTGGGGGATATAGGTTCCAAGACCCCTCCCAGTGGATACCTGAAAGTGGAGGCATATGCCAAACCACAAATACTCCAAATTCTGGAGGCCGTTGTAATAAAAAAATGAGTAGCTAGCATTAAATAAGGTGTCTTTTCTCCATACGGGACTGTATGTTGAGGTGTGTTTAATATGAATAAAACACACATGCACAAAAAAAAATCAGTTTGTTTATATGATGTCATCTTGAGTGATTTGAAATTGGTTCCATCAAACATTAGAACATCGAAATTAAAAACCAGATGTGTAACTACACACAGAACAATCCTTGAAAACTAATGTAGCAACATTTGAAAGTACTTGGAGTGGGGGAATAATATAAAATAAAAGCTAATAAGAATTTTGGCAAATTTACTGATAACACAAAACAACTTATTTGGAAATTTAAAAAAGATTTAATAATAAAAAAATAGACTTTATTATAATATATATATATATATATATATATATATATATATATATATATATATATATATATATATATATATATATATAATGTAACCCGGATATAAGAGAGTTGTCAGGACCGGAGAAGAAGTCTCTTATATCTGGGTTTCTTATATCCGGGTTTGGTCTATTTTATAGGCATTAACACAGGCTCTAATTTGGGACCAGAAAATCTCTCTTCTATCTGGGTTACATATATATATATATATATATATATATATATATATATAATTTTTATGATACAATGTCTAATTTATAAATTAAGTTTTAAGAGATTAGTAATAATAACTAATAATAAAATAGACCAATTATAATAATTTACTATAATAAACATTATGTGAGGGAGTGACAATTTCTCCTGACTTTAGATCTTAGCAACCTGAGCATTTTTTTTTATTTTTTTTTTTATTAAGAATTTTTTGCTTTTCATTCAAAAGAAGCCTTTTGCATTCTCTCTTTTTAACTGATTTTTCAACATCATTACTCTCACAATCTGAAACCATGATTATGTAAACCTTATCAATCATTTATTTCTAGGAGTTTGACTGCAGGTAACAAATTGTATGAAGCAAATCTGCTGGTAAGGAGAGATCACTGTACTACTATTGTAGATATGTGTGGTCAAAGCCGGGACAAGGGTCTTGTGTTCCACCATCTAGTATACAGTGTTCATCACTCTATTACATCTTAATATTTATAAAGTAGCATTTATATAAAATACAAATTTTATTGTAACCTAATTATGTACATTAATGGATCATATGCAATATAGGTGAAAAATTCAAGAAGAATTGCAAATAAATACAACATATCTAAATACAAATTTGAGACATGTCATAATAGATCATTCCATCTTAAATAAATCAATGTTTTGTGGCAATTTTTAACATCAGATTTTTCTTGTTAAAATGTTGAATTTTAACACATCCAACATTATGGATAAAAAATAGTGAATTTTATTTAGTGTTTTTTCCTGACTTAACATGAGCAAAATGAATTCATGGATTTGGATGAAAAAATAGTTGGTTGTGCTTAGTTTAATTTGTAATGTCTATAAATGTAGGTAGTAAAAAAAAGTAAATGTTGATAAGATAGCAAGGGTCACAAAGCACTGCCCAGGGCACCCAATCATGCTACACCCTCCCCCATGGTTGAGATGGTAAATTCATTCCACACCCTCAACCCATTTTTTTTTGTTTTTATGGTTGGTATTATTTTGTATTCCTATGTGATAAGGAATAGAACAGTTTGTTTTTTTTTCAATGTGATTCTCTTTCAAAATTATCCAAAATTCTATGGTATTGGTCTTCAAGAATGCTCTGATCTCTGCCTTTAAGGTCAATAGGCAAGTACAATCTTATTCACTCTTGAGTCCTGTAGACACCTGGGGAGTATGGGGGTCACAGCGCTCAACAACACTAAGTGTTGCTTCCATGGTTCCAGTTGCAAGTAGATTTTTTATTGGATGAAGTTGGTAGATCCATACCCAACCAGTTTTGAATTCAGTTGTCCTCCTCCTAAGCCGGTTGACTACCAAGGCTAAAGAGCCCAGCCTACCCTGTTATCTAAGCCCAAGCTGGGAGAGAAGAGATGAATTCATATCTTTCCCAATGGTATTTGTGCTGGAATTTGAACTTGACTCTCCAATTTCTCACTCTGAGCCACTATACATTGTACCAATCTGAAAAGAAAAAAATCCCTTGCAATTCAAGCAGATCACTTTGTGATCTTCACTTAAAATTCAGATTTTTATTTTCATCAACATACTGAAAGTTTAACGAATCAAATTATGTTAGTGAAAATAATTAAAATTCTATTATTAAAACATTGCCACCCTTAGTTTAGTTTTATAAGTCTATTAGACAAGAAGAAAGGATGGGTGGCTTTATGGTTAATGACACATAAAAAATGGAATGAGTTGTTCAAGTTCTGGCTGTGATAGTTGATTTTTACTTTGCATTAATACCCTGTAGGTCCACTTCTAATAATGGTCCACAACAAAAGAAACATGAAATTGAAATAATATGACATATCATATATATATATCTAATAATTAGAGAGATTTATTCAAATGGTACATACATATTTGACTTTTTCATATTAATTTTGGTCAGAAAGCAGCTTGGTATATTTTTACTGCTCCAGGGTCAGTCGTCAAAAGGGGGAAAGTTTCTAAATTGTCCACCCAAGTGGAAACAAGGCATGGCTGTCATTGGCCAATCAGAAGACTCATTACATGTTAGTTAACAATGCGGTGAAAGAGACCTCGGGATTGACCATTTCCTTTATTTTCTTAAAAGGAACTTTTACATGTTAAATATATTTGTTATATATTTGTGTTAAGTAACAAAGCAGACTGGGCTCTCTAGCCTTAGTTGGCAACCACTCTAATAAAAGGACAACTTTGGGCTCTAAAACTGGAGTGGCGGGTGTGAGATTAGTAACTACATGTTGTTAAATATAAAAAACAAACTTGCTGCTGAAACTGCAGTAGTATCAGCTTGGTCAAAGGAGAGTTTTCAGGAAGAAACATAGACAAAATTTTAAATGGTTATATGGATTTTTTTATCATTATTTTGGGAGTAGCATCCTTGTATTTGTTTTTATCACAATTCAGCCAGTGTAATCTTCAGCTTTCTTCAGTTGTATACTCGGAGATTGAAATTGTCAGTTTCATTAACCAAACTATAGTTTCTCCCAAGTTTATTGTCCTGTGGATTAGGCAGTGTTCAAGTTTAACAATTCTTTATTAGAGTGCAGTAGGATATGAAAATAAAGAATTACAAGTTTATGTCCCCAAAGAGGATTCTGGACATAATAGACAAAAGCAAGTGATGACAAAAATAATGTAAGGAGGAAGTCAAGTAGTTCTTCTGAAAATTCCTTAAAAGATACCAAATAAATTGTATGCGGATGTGTGGAAACTATGCTGACCAAAACATGATAAAAAAAATACAACAAAGATGAGGATATAAGCCTGAAAAAATAGTAACAATATTTTACTCCAGAATTTAACTTTGAAATTAAAGCAATTATATCTACTTTATTGATGTAGCTGATGGGCCAAGTATGGACACATCTTCATCTGTCTTGAAAAAAAAGATGTATTTATTTTAATTATTCCAGTGCTATCCCTCCCTGAGTACGACCATTATGCCCTCCCAACACCTCATAAATAATGGACTATTGTGTTTTCGATTGTGTGGAAAGATGGAAAAGACCTATCAGAGAAGCTACTTGATTTCAGTGAGAAAATTAAAAAAGGGAAGATAGAAATGTTTAATGTTTGGTCAAAATTGAGTCTTTTTGGGAGCAGCATCTGGACCCATTTTGTGCTCTCATTACGAGGTGAGGCTGGAGTGACCTCTCCAGGATAATGGTATATGGAGGCTGCACACTGCCCATACCATGCCCTCCACCAACCGCCTCTTTGTCATACCGACAAGATCCAAAGGAATACAGGACATTACATTTGGGACCGGTTTGGCTGCAGGAGTTCTTGGATGTTTGTCAGTGCTGTCAGCCAACTGCCTTTGGGTCTCTACTCGGGATAATCTGTCTGAATTAACTGTCATAACCTTTTCTATGTTTGTGTATAGCTACAAGCTAGCAGAGGTATGAATCTGTTTTTCCTTCCCCTAGATAGACTGCCTTCCCAGGCTGACAAGAAGAAGAAAGAACAACATTCAACTCATAATAATAATAATAATTCTTCTTTACCATCATCATCATTCCAATAATAATCAGAGTTCCAAAGTATCTTTGAAACCTTGTTGCAGAAGAATTATTTTCCACCTTCCAACCTTTCTCTTTTGCACATGTCAGATGTGACGAGTCTCTTATTACCCTATCTCTACTTCCATGGAAAGTGCTCAAATGAACTTCATTCTTTGGTTCTGTCAGGTCGAACCTTCATTGTTAGGACTCACCATGCCACTTACATTGTAACCAACCACCTACATTACCTCCATATTCCATTGGTGAGAAGTTCCACTTGAACAGCTTCTTCCCAGAAACCACAGGATGTTTCCTCAATCACTATAATCCTAACCTATTCAAGTCTAGAGTCAACCGTTATCTTCCCTTTCTATCCATATAAACTACCCCTCGACATAACCCTTTACCTTGAATGGCCCTCGGGCCTTGTACAGGGTGAACCTTACTGTAAAAAAATCTTAATAGTAATTCTTTTCAGTAACAATAATTCTTCTTCTTCATAATAATAATAATAATAATAATAATATTTTTTGATAATAATAGTAATAATTGTTGACATCCTTCATATGAATCTTTTCTAAAATGAAGCTAAGTAAATAATGAAAGATGCCCAATGCTGAAAGATTTCTGACTTGTTCTGGATTCAGTAATTCAGTCAGATTTTATCCATATTTTCATCTAAAGATAAAATATTGTTGCTACGTGTGAAAGCAATACAGTACCAATAAAGAGTCAAGGTTAGACTTAAGAGGTTAGATTTTATTTTCTATTGATTATAGTGTTTGTGCTTGTTCAGATGTTAAGAGAAGCACATATGGTTAATGAAGCCAACCTTGTGACTAAAGAAATAATCTCAGCTGCAGTTTGTTTATTATTATTATTATTATTATTATTATTTCTGCTCTGTACTGCCATAGATTGATGGCTTGAGTAAGTTGTTTAAAAAAAAAAGGAAGTGAATAAAAATTAAGATCAAAAATATATTGGTCAAGATTATTAATGCTCCTGTGTCCGTAAGAGTAAAGAAACAATTGTAAACGCAAAATTATGACGTGATTGAAAAAAAGTTATCCCTTTTATATAGCAGCATTTCAAATACAGTTCAGGATGAATCAACACCGTCCAACTCAACTCCGCGGACTCAACACCGGCCAACTCATTTCCGTTTCAATTCCGGGACAACTCACCACCACCAGCGCGATTTTCATAATTATCGAATATTTTTTCTCATCAATGTAAAGCCTATAAAAAGGCCAATATTAAGTTGATAGATAGAAACAGTATTTTCAAATCTCGTCTGAATGTTTTCTCGTTAGAACGAGATGTTGTAATGTAAGATAATATGTAGATTATTAAAAGAAAAAAAGAAGCAATTAATAAACCAAAATGGAGTCAATAATTTTTATTATGGTTTATTTTCTTTTTACAATCATAAAATTCGCACAATCTCGACAATTATTTTCCGTATCTTTTTCTTTTAATTTTTTAAAAAGAATAAAACAATAAAATGTTTACAGACAGGCAAAATACAAAAATTATCAGGAATGTATAAGACGAACTGGTACATTTGATAAACTCATTATTTTATAAAGATTCTTAAAACCTTTTTTAATTTAAAAGGGAAGGTAGAAACGTGCGTATTAATATGGAAACCATTTTTATAAAAAACAAAGCAAAACAAAACAAAACAAAAGTGTTAAAAGGAAAACAATTGGTTCTTGTATGGCGTTATACCTCGGTTAGCGTGCGAGATACGTTCCATTTTTGTATAAGACGCACTCTTTTTTTTTTCGCAAGAAAAAGGCCTGTTTCTTAAATGCGAAGTTGAGTCATCAGGTGTAAATAATTACTAGCATCAGTGTGGTGCCTTTTTTTTGTCTTTTTAATTATTGGTATTTAAAAAAAGAACGTATATGTGGGTAGTGTAACGGATATCGGCGCAGAAAATAGAACAGGCGACCCGAATTCAAATTCCTAGCTGGTCTGTTGCGTTCACTTTCGCACAAAAGTTCTTGGTAAAGTCAAGTATCTTTCTTTTTCCCTGGCGATGCATAAAATAGGCAGTGTATGCAAATCTCTATTAGCCTTGAGTGGCAACCAGTCTAAGAGAAGGAAAACTGAATTCCAAATCGTGCAGAAAGCAAAGGGGAACCACTTCACTATCTTTCCAAAGAATGCATGGGAATTCATTGATAATAAAGAAAAGGAAGCTGTAGAGAGTCATGATCACCTACGTCATGAAGGGGCATGGTATTAAAACAATTAAGAAAAGAAAATGTGGAAATCGCAGACATCAGGTAATGTCCAAGCTCTCATCTTTAATTATAATCAGTAAATGCTGACTAGAGGACGGCTTTTTCGTACTGGGAACTGGAGAAGGGTTTCAAAACGTTGCAGCCATTATTATTATTATTATTGATGTAATGGAATAACCAGTCACCCCCATGAATGATTACGTGGCAAATACCTATAAAGTCAACTGTCTACAAGAGACTGAGAGAGAGAAGAGGCGTGAGAGTGAGACGACGCAAGCACGTCCGACCTTCCAATCAGTGGCACTTACTACTAGATTGACCTGTGAGTATAACTGGACCGTATTTCATATTGTACTTGTTGTGTACAATAAACCTTTCTTCTATTATCCACCTGGTGTTATGTGTTTATTCCCTTAGCACGGAATATAACAGTGGCGATGAGAATGTTTGAAACGAACTCACACGGAACATAACAATTATTAAAGTCACCTTGGAAGCGATTGACGAAATATCTCGCGAGAAATTCTTTGTCCAAGTCTTCTTACTCTGGCAGTGATTAAAGATCCTTTGGAGATTTGATGATGGCAGTGAAAGCATTGATTGTCCTGGATCAGCTGATGAGATATTTCGCCGATATAGCATCACATAAAATATTCTGGTCCCAAGTATTTATGAGGAACTTCACTTATTCATTAAACAGAGATTAGTTTTGGGTACAATGTCACAAGTATAGGCTAGCCAGTGTGGGTAAAACTCACTACACAATAGCAACGGCCAACCAGATTTACCGGTTAACCATTACCCGATACCGAGGCACTCAAGAGAGACTTCCCATCTTTCATTCGAAACTTTACCGTTTCACCATAAACACGAGTTCCTTGCTGAACAGCAACTTATTTGCTTAACTATCCGGCATCCAATGACTGTAGTATGAAAATTCATAATAGCCAACATTTTTTATGTTTAGACTTGCAGCTGAAATAATAACACATTAGGTTGCAAGAGATCGTTGTTCGATCTACAGATCGTATTTCGTATGCCGATTTTTTAGGCAGACGATCTTCAATCTCCATCTGACGTAACACGGTCTTCCTTTTCTTATTTATCTGATCTGCCATCTATTGTTTTTTGTTCACACTATATTTTATCTTTTCGCGCAGTGCTTGAATCCGTGGTACGACATTATATATATATATATATATATATATATGAATTGAATTAATTATAATTTGAATGGAATGTTACAATTTGGATCAAACTAGTTTCGCAAATTATTTTTTCCAGGAAGTTTCCATGAAAATAAAAACCGGACGTGGGTTTTTTGAATAAGAACGTAGGTGTTGTAATTACCCCCCCCCCCAAAAAAAAACAAAAACTAAAAAAAGCAAGCAGGGTGTTGCAGATAGTAATATTACTAGAGACTAGGTGTTGGATATTTCAACTTCTGGCCTCAGACACAAAATGCAATAAGAACAGAGGAAGTCTACATCACGTTGAAAACAGTTTTCCATACGATCATCGAAGTTAAGCAACGTCGAACCTGGTTAGTACCTAGATGTGTAACGACTTGGGAATACCAGGTGCTGTAAGCTTGGAGGTGTAGGTAGTGTAATGGATAATGGCTCAGGATTCTTAATCGGAGAGCAGAGTTCAAATTCCCGTTAGGTACATTATATTCACTTACGCGCAAATACCATTGGGAAAGATATGAATCCACCTCTTCTACCTCCAGCTATGGGTTAATTAGTAAGACTTTTATCACTAGACCATTATTATCTCAAAAGAAAAAAATATTTTCTTGCTTTAAATGACCTACAAAGTGTTGATAAGCCGAAGAAAACGGATTATTTAATCAAAAGACACTCATTGAAATTTGATTCGATCATGGATAAAAAAAAATCGTGTAGAAAAGAAAATAGGGATTACGAAGATGGCTTTCTGGTGAGACATAAAAGAAAATGAAATCAGAATTGAGCAATGGTCGGACAAAATTTGAACCAGAAATAGGTTGGGGCGGGTATCAAAATTAAATTCGTAGATTTCATCAGTTAGTAATATCGCTGCTGTTACTGACGATATAATCAGATTGATTACCATTTTGTTTTAACATTAATTTTAAAAAATCATGAGAAAAATACAATCTATTCGATGCATACGCATTTTTCTTTCGTTTACAATATATATCGGGCGCAGCATAAATATTTACCTATTATTTAAACATTTTTAAAAATAGTTTCGAATTTTGTATAAGGCTTCCTAACATACTTTTGTTTTATTGTTTGTAGTTTAATTAAACATGGCGGCTCAAACAAAGCGTCAACAAATAGTCGTATTGAAAATGGGTAGTATGCAGAATTGTAAGATGATAAAAAAGTTAATAAACTGTTTTTAATGTGTGGAAAAAGTTTCAAAAGGAGCAAATAACCTTAGCAAATCCAATTAGAGAAAGAAAGCATTCAGTGCTTTTGAACAATTTTTAAATCCATTAAGGTTTCAAAATGAAAACACTTGTACGCTTACAAGAAAATATAATAAAAATTAATTAAACAAAAGTACCCTATCAATACTGCTTAACGGAATGCAAACACGCACCCCACCCCCCACACACATATATATATATATATATGCGACAATGGCTTAGGGGTAGAATTTTTGACTGATGCCAATTCAGCCGGGTTTCAATCCGAGCAAGAGGCAACCAGACGTCTAGTCACACTGATGATCTGTGATACAGCGAAACAGTCTGTCTGTGGATGACTATATATATATATATATATATATATATATATATATATATGAATAAACAAACAAGAGGAAAAACTATTCTTAACTGAAGCGTTTCGTCCTCTGAGGAACTTTAAATATAAGGATTTATTTTGTTGCACGTGTTTATATACAACAGCAACTATGTCATTGGTTTGTCAAGGCTTTCATTTCCTCTTGTCTTTTTATTCATTTTGTTCCTTCACAGATTTCTGAAAATAATTATACATACACACACACACACACACACACACACACACACACACACACACACACACACACACATATATATATATATATATATATATATATATATATATATATATATATATATATTTGAGGATAGCTCTGATTAAATCACGGCCCGATCTCCTTCCCAATATCTGAACAAATACTAGATTTTTTTTAAAGCGTCTCTTGCTCAAGTTGAAAAATCATCTGCACCACCTGATCGTACCCAGACACATACACACACGGACACACATATGTATGTATGTATGTCCATGTGTGTGTGATGTGAATATGCAAGCAACATGCAAGTAAGATGTTATTCGTGATGCAGTACTTAGCAAACTAGGTTTAATAATAATTGTAATGAGTTTGCCTTTCATTGTGTGATTCACTAAAGTGGCTTTACATATAGATTCAACACACACACACACACACACATATATATATATGTGTGTGTGTGTGTGTGTGTGTGTGAAAATATATAGAAAATAGGAAAGAACTCGTTAGGTAAATAATCCAAAAGTTCTTTAGAATTTTTTGTTATTATTTTAAAAAACAGAAATAAAATAATATATATATATATATATATATATATATATATATATATATCGAGGAATCGACCGTAGTCGGATAATCTAGTCAATGCGCATGATCCTTTCCTTAGCTACAATCTGTGCTTTCGCCAGGGCTACATACAATTTTGAATTCAGAGATGTCCTTCTTCTAGACTGGTTGTCATCCAAGGCTATAGAACAGTCTGTCCTACTATTTACTCATAGCTTGGGGGAGGGAGAAGAGATGGATACATACCTTTCCCAAAGGTAAGTAAGTGAATTTAATGAATTCGACTGTAATTCGAACTCAGCTCTCCAATCCTCAATCTGAAATAAAACTTGTCACTTAGTTGATCGATGCTATATTCATCACCATTATTCGCTAAATTAAGAAAGATTCAAGTGACTTATGCCACTCAAGAGGTTCGTATCAAGACACTCATTAGGGATAGATGTTTGATAAGTCATTTGAACGTTTTTAATTTATTGAATATTATAGCTCAATTGAGCAGTTTGTGGCAGAAGTTCTGCTAAATACATTTTAAATATATATATATATATATATATATATATAATTTTTTGGATGCTATAAGTGCTGCCTTGATTTCGAAGAAATAAGTTTGAAAACTGGACGGTTGGTTTGACACGAAGAGGAATCTCCCGCGATTTCGTAAAAATCAGCATCAGACACATTATCGATCGTCACCCGCTTCGACATTTTCTTCAGTTTTTCTTTAAAAATCTCCAACGATTTTTGTCCACTTATCAAGATGTCTGCAGCGGGAAAATTTTTTTTTTTTTTTTTTTTTTTTTTAATAATTTATTTATTGTTTTTCTACTTCTTTTGTTTATATATTCAGTTTTTCGTTGAATTTTAACTTCAGTCGCAGACGACCTCTTGTTGAAAGGCGCGAAAGAAAATATCTTTTGTAGAGCGTCCTCATTTGTCGATCTTGTCAGCCTGATTAAAAAGAAGAAGCAACAAATTATTAAATAAATCTAAACATACATACATACATACATACATACATGCATGCATATATATATATATATATATATATATATATATATATATATATATATGTGTGAAAATGTGTGTATATAAATATATAAATATATATATATATATATATATATATATATATATATATATATATTATTATATATATTATATGCGCGGTACTTATTAGAAAGTGCTCAATATCAGAGATAGAGCTAACATATTTAGTTGATTGATGTGGGTTTTTAGACCCTGGTTTCACGCTTTTGCGACGATCGCAAAGCGTGAAACCCAGGGTCACAAACTCACATCAATCCAACCAAATATATATATATATATATATATAATGATGACTCTCCCGTCGAATTCGACGTATGAGGATCAAGCAGATCAGTTTCTAGGAAGCGACGGCGAGACAACCAACTACGTGCCACAAGCTCTCCAAATGACCCTCCGCAGGTTTTGAATGCAGAGATGTCCTTGACATCCAAGCCTATAGAACCCAGTCTGTTCTGCTATTTACCCATAGCTGGAGGGAGAAGAAGAGGGTCCATACCATTTCCAAGGGTATTAGCACGTAAGTGAATGTAACTGGAATTCGAATTCCACAATCCAAGCCACTATCCATTACTCCACCGAGCTGTATGAAATATATATATATATATATATATATATATATATATATATATTTATATAGAAATTTTTTATGAAATTATATATATATATATATATATATATATATATATATATAATTATTTATTTAAAAATTATAACATAAATATGTTATAAAAAATCACTACAAAAAATGATTTTATAACATTTATGTTTTCTACTGTGTATTGAGCACTCTTTTAAAAAATAGTAACTGGAATGTATTCCGTATACACCTATCATACACTTGATATATATATATATATATATATATATATATATATATATATATATATATATATATATATATATATATATATATATATTAGGGTATTAGATAGCGGATTGAGGAATCGGAGATCCGAGTTCGAATTCCAGTCAAATCCATGACATAGGAAAGGTGTGAATCCTCTTCTCCGTCCAGCTATGGGTAAATAGCAGGACAGACTGGGTTCTATAGGCTTGGATGGCAACTGGTCAAGGAGAGGGACAACTCTGAATTCAAAACCTGCGGGGGTTCGTTTGGCGGAGCTTGTGGCACGTAATGCACCAGGTTTCTGTATTCGGCCCTTCAAAAGGTGTGGATGGTCCTGCACGAAACCTTCACCACTATAATCAAATATCATGTCCTTTTGTCGGGCTGTCAGTTTCCTTGGAACTGATCTGCTTGGCCCTCATATGTCGAATTCGAATGGAGAGTCGAGTATATATATAGAGAGATATATAGATAGATAGATAGATAGATAGATATCGTGTTGGTGTTAATAAAACAGTGCTCGATGTAATATAACAGACCTGTTCTAGCATATATTAATAAATGTAATAGATTATTAAATTGATAAATATAATAAATTATTTATTAATATATATATATATATATATATATATATATATATATATATATATATAGAGAGAGAGAGAGAGAGAGATAGATAGGATAAAGAAGAAATAGGAAACGGTTATCCGTCAAAGCATGTTTCACTTTTATTAAAGCATCATCAGAAAAATTGATATTTTCATCTTAAGCAGGAGTACTACTCTACACGTAAATAATTCCCTCATTTTTATAGATACTATACTAATATAAAGTAATATAAAAACAAATAAAATATATTGATAGTGTGTGATCTTGTGAGCATAGAGCATAGAATTCTTACTTATTTTTTAAGGAAATAATCTGACAATATAATATAAATAATTATGAAATGATAGATCAGTGACATTGAGTTATCAAGCCAAAGGTTTGACTCAGTGAAAAGCGTTTAACTCAGTGTGTATTACTGCACAACTCAAGTCGTTCAGTCGCTTTTCGAAACATTTCTTCAAATTAAAAATTATATTATATTAAATTAATTAGATATTAAAATTATACTGTATTGCTTTTTCTTTTCTTTTTTTTCTTCTTTTTTGCTTACGGCCATATCACGTTGAAATATCTTATCCCGTACGATCACCGAAGTTAAGCAAAGTCGAGCCTAAATGTCTGGCCGCTTAGGAATATCAGCTGCCGTAAGTTTGGGTGCGCGGGTGGTGTTATGAATAACGGCTCGAAATTGGAAATTGGAGATCCGAGTTCCAATTCCAATCGAGTTCATTATATTCACTTACGTGCAAATATCCTTGGGAAATGAATGAATCCACCTCTTCTCCCTCCCAGCTATGGATTAATTAGTAAGACTTGTATCACTAAGCCATTATTATCACTAAGCCATTATTATCACAAAAACAACAAATTATTTCAATCTAAAAATATTTTCTGACATTAAGTAACCTGAAAAGGGTTGGTAAATCAAAGAAACTGAATCAATCAATTCTGTTATCAGTGAGTTTCAGTTCGATAATAGCTGTTTTTCATATTGGAATATATATTTTATAATGAAAATGTGAATTTATTTTGCTTAAAATGTTTAAAAGCACAGAATTCTGTTTTTTGTTTAACCGTATAAAACAAACAGAAATAGAAATTGATATTTAAATGTGATTTTTTTTTCGATAATTCTATTCGTCATTTCATTTTCTTTTTAAAATAAAGATGATTAATATATATATATATATATATATATATATATATATATATATATATATATTAATCATCTTTATATATATATAAATACATAAAAATGAAACTCAATTGTACCACATTTTGATGGCCATTTGGCCCCCACCACCCCTGGAATAATCTCGTTGGGGTTTGTCAATGGTAAAATTTTAACGATTTTTTTTTTTAAATTGAAAATAAAACTTAAAAAACGTGATTGTCCTGGAGGGCGAAATGGCCATCAAAATGGGGTACAATTGAGTTTCATTTTTATATAATTCATTTATATGCTCTATAATAAATATATTGAGCTCTCTTTTGTGGATCAGTTTTAATATTTTATATTATTACAATCTACTTGGATTATTTACTCACGGATTTTTATATACACACACACACGCATATATATATATATAATTTGAGTTTCGTTTTAATATTTTATAGTTGAATTTATTTTTGTTACCGTGAATTTAATAATACCGCAATTATTTCACTAGAAAGTGATACAAGTAATTTAACAATTTGAGTTTTGAACTAAAATAAAATAACCTCCCATTTAACAGATGCAAGTAAAATGCAAAACATGGCTTGGACTGTCTATATTTCAGAGATGAGGTACTATGTATATTATTTCAAGGACACCTGGCACAGTGGATAAAGACGTTGGTTAGATCCAGTGAGAGGACCCAAAGAGTGTGAGTTCAATACCCGGTTAAGGCAGTGGAGAAGTTTCAGAGGGAAATTAACAATAGATAACTGATAACTGACATCCATCAAACATGGCACGTGGAACTAGAACAGTCTACCCCGGTGAGCGAAATAAAGGGTTCAATTCGACATTCCAACCACCTGAAGAAGGCCGGAGCGTACAACGGTCGAAACGTTGTGATAAATATGGCGACAAAGATGAGGACAACAGTCCGAATAATGTAAATAATGGTTTGGACTTTTTGCATGCAACTCATATTAATAAAATTATTTTTTTAAATATAAGTTTGGTTTAACAAATCGAAAAATCAAATAATAATTTGTTTGTATTTATGCTTTATACTTGTGTATTTTGGCAGTATGGCGTATTTAGCACTGGGCTGTGGTCCGAGTAATTTAGAATGGCGAATTTCTGGCTGTTGTGTTCATTGTACTATTAGTTAACTTAAACAATGGGCATAATTATATCCATAATAGTGGGCAGGGGTTATAATATTTCAGACTGGCGTCTCCACGCACGAGGGCGCACTGAATGTTTATAGTATTACAATGAAGAAGAGATGCTAGAGCTGTTAAATACTGCATGTATTAATTTCAATTATTCTTATTAATAACTGCATTGTTTCTTTTCAGGTAAACTAACATCTAGCTGTTTAAAGACTTCAAAAGTAACAGAAAATGGACAAAATTTGGCATTGTGGTATAATCAAGTACCTCCAGAAAAAGGGTTTAGCACCCAAGGACATGGTTGGTACATGAGGTGATGACGCTCCAGTTTTTTTGTTGTTTGTTTTAACAGTGCAAAAGTGTGCAGCTCAGTTGAAGTCTTGAAGATGACCCAAGGTCAGGAGGTCCTGCAACTGCTACCAACGAGAAAAAACATTGATCGCGTTCACCACATGGTGAAAGATGATAAGAGATTAACTCTAAATCAAATAGCCAATGCTATTAGTATATCCCTTGAAAGAATTAAGAATATTATTCACAATGAACTTAGCTTGACGGTGTTATCTGCTCGGTGGATGCGACGTCTTCTGACAAAAGCACACCAGATTGAGCACATCTCGGGAAAATCTGAGATTGTTTGAGGTAGATCCTGCTGGTTTCTTTGAACGTTTCCTCACCCAGGATGAGTGTTGCGTTCATCACTTTGAGTCAGTCCATGCAGAAGAAACACCATCTCTTCCAAAGAAGGCGAAGGTCGTTTCATTTACAGCGGGGATAATGGCCTCGTTTTTTTTTTTATTCTATTGTGGGGACGGACCTACCTACAAATGGACTCTTCCACACCTATATAATATGGCTACCACCTCTGAGTAAAGGGAGTCACCAAGTGAGGGTCACCGAGTAGTAGTCATAGAGTGAGTGAGTGAGTGAGTGAGTCAGGACACCAGTGAGAGAAAGTACTCTCCAGTCCACATTTACTTTTGTATTACGTTTCCGAGAATATACAGGGTGTTTCAAAAAATTTGATAACCTTTTCGCAATCTAATAACTTTGTTAGATCTCCTTCAAATGATTTCAAATTTTAATAGCATCTTTATGTTTAATGCTTGTTTTATGTTTTTATGTCTTTATGTTTTTGTGTTTTTATTATTTGTATTTTTATGTTCTTTAATCTTTAATCTTTTTTTTCTTTACAGGTATAAAAAAAATGTGTGTCTCAGGCGGTGCGCATATTGAACATTTATGAAATCGTTCACATAATCCACATGCTTTTGAATTTCTCATTCAGATTTGGAAGAATAAATCTTATGATCTTCAACATTAATACTTTTTAATTTCATTTGCCTTAATCATGTACTTTCTGTGATATTTACATCTCAAAGGATATCAAATTTTTTGAAACACCCTGTACTATTTAACTTATCCAAGTCCATGTTATCTTTCTATGGTTCCACACCATAACAAATTCAAATGGCACTGTGTTTATCGACTAACTTCAAAATGGTCACACTATAAATAGAGAGTATTATGATAAATTGCTGAGGCAGTTACGAAAGCAAATCAAGACCAAACACCCAGGAAAACTGACGAAAGGAGTTTTGTTTGAGAAGAACAATGCTCTAGCACTCTTTGGTTTCAATGGCTGCTATGCGTGACAGTGGCTTTGAACTGGTTGATCACCTTCCCTATTCTCCTGATTTGACTATCATTTATTCCCCAACATGAAAAACAAACACTTGACTTGGAACCAGTATCGCCGTGATGATGACGTCATATCTGCTGTTGATGAATTTTTTACCAACAGAATGAACAGTCGTCTTTGAACAGTCAGATGTCCGTTTGCTTGGGGAAAAACAATGCAGTTAAGAAGATTTTAAATTGATTCATATAAGGTTTCATAGTTCTAGCATCACGCCTTCATAGTTCACCTATAAAGTTTTCAGCCCACTCTCGTACTTGCTTTATTCATGATGCTAACTTACTCAAGCATTATCGAGTATATTTAGGGAGAGCACTGGATTAAAATTCTTCTTCTTGTGGCGCGCTAAACTTCCTGAGCACTGACGTCGTTCTATTAATTAAACTGACGCGATAGCATATATAACCTCAGTTCCAATCCAGCCTCCAATGGCAGTAACATGATATTTTCAACTTACCTCTATTAAATCTCCAATGTAATACTTTGACAGCAGCTTATAGGCCATTCCTGAATGTCCCTTATCGTCAAAGGTGATCGTGGCGTCTCTGCCAGCGTTCTCCATCACGATGTCTAAGCCACCAGGATGCTGCAGAAAATTAACACGAAGATGATAAAAAGAATTAAGAAGCGCATCTAACAATAATGGCGTGTACAACAGAGACTGTAACCAGAAATAATAAGTTTTTCAAACATTTTTTCATATCACGAAAGATTAAGCTCTCCAGATCACGAATATTTTTTTCTAAAAAACGTAAAGAAAATTATTAAATTTTATAAAAGTTAATATGGTGTTCCATTTTGGTATTTTTAAAAAAAAGTTTTTCACCCCAAGCAAGGCGGGAGTGCCACTAGCACGCAAGGGGTTACAGAAAGTGAGAGCAAGAGTAAAGAGGCATGAAAGAGGAAAGGATGAAGAGAAGAACGGGGAATTAGATCAAGGCACCTGGAGATGTTGATTGACATTGAATTTGAATATTTGGAGATTATAGCTATCAGGGAAGCAAGTAAGAGGAAGAGAGTTCCATAGACGGGAAGTGCGAGACATTGGAGCTATTGGAGTCGAAGAGATGGCTACATTTAACCGTTTCGACAGTGAAAGGGTGGGACTGAGATGCCAGCCTAGTAGCACGCTTAAATTCATGCAGTTTGGGAACTAGCGAAAGTGGCTGGTCGGAGCAGTTACCGTGAAAGTATTTGTAGAAAAGACAGAAGAAGGCGACGACACGACTATATGAGAGAGAGAGAGAGAGAGAGAGAGAGAGAGAGAGAGAGAGAGAGAGAGAGAGAGAGAGAGAGCGGGCGGGCGGGCGGGCGACTGTAAACGAGATGCCAGATCAGGGCTAATCAGATTGTGTATCCGTCTCCGGATTTTGTCGAGGACTCTAAGACGAACATCGGGGGCTCCAGACCATATATGGCAGCAATAAGTGCCCCCTACCCCACTTACGGAAGCAAAAACAAATTTTTTCAAACGTCGACATTTCTTAAAATATAAATAAGAAAAAAATATTTTTTTTTGTTATCTGGAGTTCTTAGTCAATAATAATGAAAAATATCTCCCCAAAATAATTTCAAATTATTATAATACTAGCAGTATGGCCTGGCGTGGCCCGTGCTTCATTCAAAAATCGTACGACTCATACAGCAATCGCTATCACTTGACTTAAAATATTTTTGCCCTTCCTTGCCTTTAAAGGAGTGCCCTTTGCTGTGCTGATGTTGTTACATACCTTACTTCTTGCCTATCTCACACTGCGAATTTTTTCTAAGCTCTATACTAAACATTAAATCTGTTACGAAAAAAGAACTAAACAAAATGAATACAAAACAATCAGCTTTAAAAAAAGGACTCGTAACTGGAAAAACCAAATGAAAAAAGAATGTTAACAACAAATACTTTTTCACACCCAACCCAGTTTTGCGGAATCAGAATCAACGTTGATGTTTAAGCAAGCGAATAGACCAATTGGAGTAAAGTGACATGCAGATTTAAATTTTTCCCATGTGTGACGAATGCAGCTATCGATTTGTTTTGCATGCTAGCATGCAAGTTAACATTCGTGTCAGTCAGCTGTTGGCTCTCACGCTGGCCAATAGAATCTTCCTGCCTATTCGTGGCAGCCAGCTATAGCCTCTCACTCTGACCAGTACAAAATGGTTGCAAACTACATGAAAAGTGCCGTAGAAGCATGAAAAAATCGATTATTTCCACTATCGATGGGAGTTGGGAAATGCAAGGTCAGTCTTGGCTTTTCACTAACTTGGAGCATGTGCATGTAAATTTTGGTGCCAATCCGTCGAAAATTGCGGCCGTGCATTTGTTACACACACACACACACACACACACATTGTTCCTTTTATAGATAGAAATTTTTCTTACATTTTAAGAAATATTCGTTTAGGCTTTCGTTGGTGGCGTGAGGGTTAATCAATTTACAATGAATTTTCACACCAAGTTGAACCCCCATATTAACTTTTATAAAATTTAACAAAAATTTTCTTTTTGATATTTGTGATGTAGAGTGCTTAATCTATAGTAATATGAAAAAAAAAGAAGAAAAAAATCCTGGGTAGACGACGGTAAATGTGACATAGAAATCCAAAGGCTCATAGGAACATCAAAAGATGTCTTGGCGAAACTAAGCAATATATTCTTTTTCTTTTTTACGTACCGCATCCCTTCAGGACATGTGCGATCATGAATCTCCACATCTTCCTGTTCTTTGTAACTCTAAGAACGCTTTATAACACTTCACTCTTCAAATTCTACATATTACGTCATTATTACGAATCTGATAGTTATTAATTGGCCAGGTGAACGACCTTCATCTTCTTAGCACAAAGACCTCACTAATTGTAGGCTATTTTTTTTCTTCCCTTCCACCTACAATCTTCAAAAATTTAAATGCTATGTTAATTACCCTCTTCTGTCTTCCTGAATTCTGTTCCTTCTTCTCGCTAAAATCTTTTCAGCGCCTTTCGTTCTTTGTAACTGCACCTCCCGTACTATTGGCATTATCGCCTTGCTTGGGGTGAAATGATTAAAAATGTATATATGCATGTGTGTGTGTGTGTGACACATAAGACAATGTGGTAAACTTTTATTTTGATATGTTTCACCGATCAAACGATGATACCAGAAAACGTTTTTTTCTGATGAAGCCGATTAATCAAAACATGTCAGTATAATTATTTTCCAAATTGTCCTTTTATATATATATATATATATATGTCAGGCGGCCTTATATATATATATATATATATATATATATATATATATATATATATATATGGATATAGATATATAGATATGTCAGGTGGCCTGACGATTGCCTCCAGCATGAAACAGCCTGTCGCCTCTGAGTGTTGACTTCAATGTTCGCTTTTATATTTATATTTACATACGCTCCATCTCTGATATTGAGCACTTTATCCTATAAATATAGCACACCTAAAACTATATTTCTTCATATATATATATATATATATATATATATATATATATATATATATATATATATGTGTGTGTGTGGGGGGTCTCATATCAGTTTATGGGATGTCTATATGTTGTGTACGATACACCTAATTTACATAAGTGGAGTACCGACCATATAAATATGGGTTGGTACCGGAAGACGGGGGAAAATAGTAGTAAGAAGAGATCGAATCGAGAGACTCTGCCCGACTGCGATTTAGTCAACCCATTATGCAGGAACAGTCTTCCCAAGAATATACCAAAACTAACTGTAAATATTGTGTACCTTTTCCTTGTTTCAATACATTTTGTTAACGTACATTTTGTGTTGTATTATTATTATTCCATGCTTATCCAAGTTTCAACACTATACAAGTTGTATCCGCGCGATCTGTGGCTATACTTTTGACGATAGGGTGTCCAATGCTGATCTTGCAAAATGCAACATTAATGGAATTGAGACTTTTCTGATACTGTCACAACTTTGTTGGACTGGTCATGTTGCATGGATGAGTGACGACAGAATACCTAAGGTCCTCATGTATAGCCAACTTCACAGTGAAAAAAGGACTGTTGGACTGCCGTGGTTCAGGTATAAAGACAAGCTAAAATGTAACCTCTCAGCTGTTAATGTGCCTTATACTAACTTCGAACGAGTTGCCGTGGATAGAAATAACTGGAGATATCTATGCCAGAATGGTATCAGATATTTCGTCTTGAGTTGCTAAGACAAGCGTCAGCAAATATTCCGGTTGCTATGTCCGGAGAACCCCTCAGTTAGCAGTGAACTTGTATTGTATGCAGGTCACTAGCAGGACTGAAGTGGGACATACGACCCAAACATAAAACTCAGGGTGTCGGATCCTTATACTTCGAAATCGATGGAATAAACCTTTGTTAATATATATATATATATATATATATATATATATATATATATATATATATTCAAGCTTGTTTGGTTGAATAATCTGGACATATGTCTATTTATTTTTATTTTAATCCTCTCGAATTCTCGGATCAACTTCTTGATGTTGATAATAAATTCATTAAGGAAGGCGTCGTAGTTTTTTTTGTTTCTTTTATATTTCCATCCAAACATGCTTGAATGAAGATATATTGCCTAAATATACATATTATATATTGTTATAGTGGAACACACCTATTCTATAGTTAATAGATTCTCCCACCTATAATAAGTAGGAGTAGTAAGAGTAACAGAGGGGGTCGCTCAGTGGGTCGGTCAGTCAGTCGATGCCGGACGACCGTTAGTCGGATACTAAAGTATCAGCGACCACAACTAGATTTCTCTGCATCATTACCTATTATATCAAGTTCCTAACGTTTTGTACGTCGAACCTATTTTAGGACCGACTTAGTACAAATACAAGCACTGTGAAACCACTCCATAACACACACACACACACACACACACACACACATATATATATATATATATATATATATATATATATATATATATATATATATCGAGTTTCCAACATTTTATGCTAATCACATTTTACAAGTATATTGCATATGTAAAGGGATAACATTTTGATAATAGTAACTTGGGCTGTCGATAGACGATGGTGTTACAATGATCTCTTCTACATAAATTGAATTGTAAATAAAACTGTTTTTAAAAATGTTTTTAATCAACGGTATAAATATCTTGTGGTCCAGGGATCGAAAGTTTTTGGATAAAATCTTTGATTCCTTGGCCGGTAGATAATGTGAACCTTTGACAGGAATCGATCCTGTATTTCTTCGAAAACTAAAAAGCAAACAAAAAAAAAAAAAAAAATACACACCTCCAAATGAAAAACAGGAATGACTATTCAAACACATGCACCCACGAAATATTACATTTATAGTAATAAACAATAAATTCCGGATTACAAAAAAAGTCCATTAATTAGATTAATTAGCAAACAATAACAAAAACATGATCTCACCGTCCGACAAACGTGGAAGTACATTATTATTATTATTTTTAGCACGAATACTTGCCACAAAAATGATAATGTTACTCGCAAATAATTAAACCTACTTAAACAAAAACCCTCCAAACAAAAAACCTTTAACAACTGTAAATAAGAATAATTAAATATTTACAAAATTCTATGAAAATGAAATAAAAACAATAAAATATATTCATCCCAACATAGAATTTCACTTCCCTCACTTTAAATACACTTCTTGAAACTGGAATGAATTTGTACTTTATAATAGTGGGTAAATTAAGAAATATTTGACCACGGTAAACAGGTAATTTATCACTATGGACCAAGACTAACTGCATACTAACTTTTTCGTACTGATACTGAAAACGTGATGTGACAAGAGAGAATTAATTTTCCCCGCTTGATTTTTTAGTTAGTAGGAGGCATTGGAACTTACACTAAGTCAAAACTGAATATGATTTCTTTCTTTATTTTATACGTCCATTTTTTTCTTATAATTGGAAGGAGATATCAGATTTAAGTTAAAACTTAATGATTTCTTTCTTTCTTATTTTATACGTCCAATTTTTCTTTTAATTTGAAGGAGACATCATATTTAAGTTAAAACTTAATATGATCTATCTTTTCAGAGTGTAATTATGTCATAATTATTTTCCCTAAAGTCGTTCATTATATACTCTCGATTCCCCCAGAATATTAATGTTATAACTCAATCCAGAATGCCATATCTTGCAATCAGTTCGTGTAAAAAATTCACAGGAACTGTAGAAGTTGTTTTTTTTGTTTTTTGTTTTTTTTTTTGCACTTACAAATTTCATGTCACTTAGTAAAACTATCCACTACCACAAGATAATGTGATCGGTTTATTGGACCTGCGAAATCTACTACGTGTAGTTTTCACCACGGAGTATCTGTCTCTGGCTAAGATTGTAATTTCATGTTAAGTGATTTCAGAGCACAACCTCCGTAGGCTTTTACTAATTCTTCATTGTCTTGATCCATTTTGCTCCAGTATGCATAGGTTCTCATAAAAGATTTCATCATTGAAATTCCCGGATATCCACTATAAAATTCATTTAATATCCACTTCTGTAATATGATAGATATTACTACTCTTTGTGCAAACATCAGCGTCCCATCACATAGTAAGTGTTCAAGTCTGGATTATGTTCTAAAAATCATCTGTCTGTCTGTCTGTCTGTTTGTCTCTCTTACTTTCTTTTAGTCGTTTTCTTTGTTTATCATTTTTATTTATTTTTTTTATTTTCAAAATAAACCTGTCTTGTTCTGCTTTTACTTTTATTTCTTCCAGGTTAACTGGTAGTGTCTTCAAACCGTTCAATATTTTTGGTATCAATCTTGATAAAACATCAGCATGTCCTAATTTTTTGGATGGTTGATATTCTATCCTGAAACCGTAATTTAACAAGATGGTACTGGTACAAGGAGTTGTAATCTATTCACTGTATGAGTAGAAATTCCCTTTTCTTTTTTTTTTTTCGAACCATAAATTGATAATAGAGGTCAGTGGTCCGTCTGTAAACAAAATCTTCTTCCGTGTATAAATTTGTGAATTTTTTTTCACTGCAAATATTATTGCCAACGCATCTTTTTCGATCTGGCTGTAGTTTTTTTTTCTGCCGGTAGTAGCGTACGCGAAGCATGTGCGACGGCTTTCATGTTACCGTCATTATATCACTATCATCTAAAGCAAATATGATTTCTGCTTTTGGATCGTAGTGCGCTAATGATAATCTGGCGTTAGTATTTTCTTGAGTTTTTTTTCAAACGAACGATGACACTTCAGTCCAGTCCCACTTTACGCCTTTTTTAAACAAATTGTTCAGTGGAACTCTCAAATTGTGCATATTAGTTATGTAGATTTGATAATAGTTTGCTAGTCCTAGAAACGCTTGTAACCTAGTAACGTTTGTTGGAGGAGGCTTATTTTTTAATTGCACTTGCCTTCGATGGATCTGGTCGGCGACCATTTTTGTCAATGATTTCTCCTAGGCACTTGATTTTAGGCAAAAAAAAACAACAACAAAAAAACAATTCGCACTTTTTCCTCACTGATTTTGAACACGTACTTTCGTATTTTTTCAAGAAACTCTTTTCACCTGCTCGATGTTGTTCATTAGATGCACTTTTAATTAATATATCATCCAGATAAGCAACAGCGAAATCCCAGTTTGCAAACATAGTATCCATATCTTGTTGAAATATAGCTGGAGCCACTTTTATCCCAAAAGAAAGTCAGTTGAACTTATACAATCCTTTGTGCGATTTTATAGTTGTTAATCCTAAACATTCTTCTTCAACCTGTATTTGCAAATACGCTTCAGAAAGATCCAGCTTCAAAAGTTTTTTTCCACTGTTTAAATTAGCATAAATTTCCTCTGGACTTGGTAATGTGTAGTTATGGGATTCTAAACATTTGTTAAACCCTGTTGAAAAATAGGCATAAACACAAATTTTATTTATTTATTCTTCTTTACATACACTGCTGGTGCTAACAATTTTCAATGGTCAGTATTTTCAATTGCACCTACATTTTTCAAGTCTGTCTTATTCTTCGTTGACTTAATCCAATGCTGCGAACGATACAGCACGTTTCTGTTTAAACACTGGCGTCGACCTTTTTTTCACTTGAAATTTCGCTTAGACTTTAAAACAACTCATCCGACAGAATTGTCCACTTACATATTTGCAATAAATATTTATAAGTAAATCCCACAACTCAAATATTTCCATCCAGTCAGTACCGAATATGTTTGTAGTAGTTTTTAACACAACAGAGCCTCAGTTCTAAGAGGAAAGTTAGACAGGGATACTCCAGATGAGTCAAGAGTAGAGTTTCAGGAGAATTTATGGCCGAGGCATTCAGCTTTATCAGCCAATGATGTTAACACCTCAAATTGATTTAGCTTTTACATACCTGTTACGGAATGAAACGTTACAAGTCTTTTCACCAATAGAAAAATATTTTCTCACTCGACGCGCCAAGGGCGATTTTCGAAGTTCTTTTTAATACAGGTTTTCCGTTTGCTTTCCATGTGGTTTCGCTGATTATTATATCACTACCAGTATCTAGTTGTATTTTTACATCCACATTATTAATTTAGAATACATAGACAAATTTTCTTTGGTTTTCTGTAATTATTTTTTCCGTCGCAACGCTGTGTACGACATTTCCTTTGTTTTCACAGTGTGACTTTTTATGTTTTAATTTTCCACACTTGTAACACTTTGAATTCTTAAAGGGTCGGTCGTCTCTGAGCTGTAACCTTACATATTTGAAGCATGGATTATTTTTTCTCTTTCCAGATTTTTCTTTATTTTGTATGTATGCGTATTCTTTTTCTTCAATTTCTTCCGAATCGCGACTCAGATTTTGGATTCACTGACATTCATCGATATTTCTTGTAATGTTAGTTTTTTTCGTCCGTTCAAGTTTTGTTAGAAATCTAGCATGTATTTCTGCGTCTTTTTTTTTTTTTTAACCCTACAACAAAAACTAACCCTTTAAATATATACAAAAATTTTACTCACAAATAATTAAACCTACTTAAACAAAAACCCTCCAAACAAAAAACATTTAACAACTGTAAATAAGAATAATTAAATATTTACAAAATTCTATGAAAATGAAATAAAAACAATAAAATATATTCATCCCAACATAGAATTTCACTTCACTCACTTTAAATACACTTCTTGAAACTGGAATGAATTTGTACTTTATAATAGTGGGTAAATTAAGAAATATTTGACCACGGTGAACAGGTAATTTATCACTATGGACCAAGACTAACTGCATACTAAATTTTTCGTACTGGAGTCAGTTCGTTTATTTTGAATCTTTCATACACCTTGTTAACGATTCTAGCATATGTGACAAAATCTTCGTCAGGTTCATACAATTCCAACCAGTATTGAAAAACGAACTTTTCTCGCTAAAAGTTTTAGCCAGAATATTTACTGTTTCTTCAAAGCAAATTTATCCTGGATTCCTCAACATTTGTTTCTCCAATATTCGTGTTATCCATTCCAACTTCTGCAAGTCTAGAATCTTTTCTCTTGGAACGGTCGCCATACATCTTTGTATTTTATGAATCCAATTTAAATCCTTCTATTGCTACCGATGAATTTTCGGTTAGAAGCTATCTTCCCCCTTGACGAAAAGATTACAGCATTCACAATGCATAGCCTTGGTGTTTGCAACTGGGATTACCTTCCGATGTCAAGGGAATTGTCACTCGGGTCCCGAAACAACTCTTCAGTTCTTTCATTATTACACACTGTTAGCTATCTATGTTTCCTTTATCTCAGCCCCTCTTATTAGAGCTGCAGTATATTAGACATAATCTCTGACAGTATAAAAAAGGCACTTTATATCAATCCATCTGCGAACATCTTTGTCTTTGGTGATTTTAATGCACACCACGAAATGTACTGACGATTACAGAATTCAGATCTTAAATTTTTCCATTGTTCAATCAGAAATGTCGCCGGGGACCTTTCCTTACGGCGGTGGGAAAGTGACTGAAGCCGATTTGACATAACTTATTCTTGTTCGGATTTTATTAAAAATCTCTAAATGCATAGAAGAAGCACCAAACTAGATGTGACAGCAATATTCAATGCACGAACGAATAATAGACTTTTGTAATATAGATTCTGGTGGTGAGAAAAAATGTCTATCTAGCAAAACACTGCCCCAACTTTCCGAACAGCAATCTTGATTGAATATAATCTTTCTACTTCATGTCAACAGAAAACTTTAACCGGATATGTCTCAAGGACTCACACGCTTGATGGTGAGCATCAGCCATGCTTATGGAAGGCAGAAAGTGATCTCTCAGATGATTAAAAGAGAGCAGTTTTGTTTTGGAGGCGTTAAAATTAACAAGCCATTTCTTGCCCCAGTTAACAACTAAATTTTCACTGATAACCTTGGAACAAGGCAGATTCGCCCCCCTCCGGATTTGGTTAACATGTAGTCGAAATAGACAACTTTAAAAAAGAATACTGAAGAAAGATACGGTAAACCACTCCATCTTTCCATCGTTCAATCCCTTACTAAAATCGTGAATTTCCCTACTTGTTTCCTTGGCAAAATCGAACAACAGGCTTCTCTACTTGATTGATTTCTTAGCTCCTCTTCTCACTTTTCCCGAGTTTCTCAACACTGTCCTATTAGAAACTGTAGTATCTATTGATATTTCGCGCCAATCATCTATTAAACAGGAAGTTCCTATTCATAAGACCTATTTCGGTTACCAGCATGCTGATTGGTATTCACTCCGTGATTTTCTTCGGGACGCCCCTTGGACTAATATCTTTAAACTTCAACTTGAGAGTTGCGCCACTGAGGTTTTCTTCTTGGGTGAAAAAAGCCGACATAGATGCTTTCATTCCTTCTCGGAAATATCAATCTCCTTCATAGTTCACACCAGCATGCTCGGCCACTACAACCCATAGCAACCACTATTTTCAGCATGATAAATTCCGTTACAGCAGCCGATTATTCGATGCTGCTCGTAATAAATGTAAACGGGCCCTCAAAGAGGCTAAGTCTGTGTTTGCTGATAGAATGAAGAACCGCACTGCATCTAAAAAACCTTGGCTCTCGTGATTACTGGCGGCTCTGTAATAGTGATTAAATAAGTGTAAGGTTGTTGTATATGGCGAAACGAATTTTTTTTTTCTTTAAATTTTTTTTTCCGTATGAGAAACGAATCCCTCGTCGCTAAATATGTTGTAGAGTAATTTTCACAGTGGAAGCTTGTATTTCACTAAGTCGGTCCTAAATTAGGTTCGACGTACAAAACGTTAGGAACTTGAAATAATAGTTAATGACGCAGCAATCTAGTTGTGGGGCTCATACTTTAATGTCCGACATCGACTGACTCACGCAACTCGCTCCGCTCCACTGGCGACTGCTACTACTACTAATATTTATCTGTGGGAGAGTCTATTTACAATAGCACTAGGTACGTTCTGGTATAACAAAGGTCTATATTCCTCCCCTTTTCAATCAATTTATGGTATTAGATTTTAAGGAGAAATTTACAGGCGAAGCATTCAGATTTATCATCCAAAGATATCTTTGGATGATAAAGCTGAATGCCTCGCCCGTAAATTTTTCCTTAAACTCTACTCTTGACTAATCTGATGTATCCCTGCCTAACTTCCCACTCAGAACTGAGGCTCTGTTGCGTGATATGCATGTGGCCTCTTCTATGTTTTCTGTTATCATCCCTAACTTAGACCCCCACAAAGCCTCTGGGTCCGATGGTATCCCTGTAATAGTCATTAAGAAGTGTGCTCCCAAACTGGGTCTTGTTCACTCTAAACTCTATAATAAATGACTCGCTTTTCTGCTTGCTGGAAGTCAACATCTTTGTTCCACTTTTGCAGAACACGAGTGAACCGTTTGACCCTTCCAACTATTGACCTATTAGCCTTCTACCTCTTTTGGGGAAACTAGAGACCCTAATTAATGCTGAATTGGTTAAGCATCTCATATCAGAAGGCCTTTTTTTCAGACGAGTAATATGGCTTTCGTTTCTCCAGGCCTACCGCTGATGTACTGACAATAATTGCGGAAAGAGTCTATCATGCTCTAGATAAAAAGGGTGAAGCCCGGGCTGAAGCTTTGGACATATCTAACGCTTTCGACAGGTTTTGGCATACAGGTCTTTCCACAGCTGAAAAGTTATGGTGTCTCCGGACAAATTTTTGATCTGATCTAGTCTTTCCTATTTATTCGTGAAATGAAAGTTATCCTAAACGGCCACTCGTCGAGATCCTTTCGTACTAACACACGTGTCATTCAGGGCTCCATCATTGGCCCTACTTTGTTTTTAATTTTCTTTAATGACCTTACCGATGGCATCAACTCTCAAATTAGTATCTATGCTCTCCCGATAGTAAGTCTGATCACTTCGATAAAGTCAAAATGGCAGCCATTGTCCAAAACGACATTTAGTCTGCTGTTAACTGAGGCAAAAGATGCTTTGTTAATTTTAATGCCTTCAAGACTAAACTGTTCTCCATTAATCATCTGAAGGGCTTTTTTCTGCTTTCCATCCATTGTTAGATCAGTTCGTAAGAAAGTCGGCTCATTGTATCGTGCGAGACGATTTTTCTGTCCAGAAGCTAGGTAAACTTACGTCTACCATTCACCCATTCTTAGAATATTGTTGTCACATATTATTGTGAGACCGGAACTACCTACACAATAGACTCTTCCAGGTCTATATTAAGTATGCGACACAACACTCTAGTCAGAGAGACAGAGAGACAGAGAGAGCCGCGTACGACTACCAGTATTGGACACTAACATATAGTAAGCTCCGCTTACACTATCTCTGTAACCTGTTGTTAATATATCTTTCTTACATCTAATCCGTGTTCCGTGTTTTCCTTCTGTGGTTCCGACTTTGGCCCCACATCACATATGCTCCGGTGCTCCTGTTCTATATCTAGCGCTTCTTGATAAAATACAAAGAAGAATCAGCAATATTATTGGTACTGATCTGGCGTCTCGGCTTCAGTCACTTCCCCAACGCTGTAAAGTTGCTTCCCTGTGCCTTTTCTATAAATACTTTCATGGTATTTGTTCGGAGTCTAGACTGAATTTAAGCACAGCACTAGACTGGCAACAATATATTTACAACTGAGTTGGTTAGATATAACCGTAACTTCTATGCTAAGAGTTTTTTCTCGCACTTTTCGCTTGTGGAACTCCCATCCGGGTTCATGCTCTCCAGCCAACTTTGATATTTAAAAATGTAAATGCAATGTCATTCGTTATCTACTGTCTTCCTGATTACTCTTTTCTCTTCCCGCTCATAAGTAATGTTTCTGTTTCTAATTCTTCCACATCCAGTGTCTTAATGGCTTTACAGACTTGCATGGGGTGAACTCGATTTAAAAAAAATGTGTGTGTGTCTACGTACGCGTGTGTGTATGTGTGTGGGGGGAGTGTATATGTGTGTGTGCGAGTCTAAATATTGGTAACGTCAAAGGTCTAATCTCTTCCAAAATTTGCCTTCAAACCTCTTTTAGCCACTGATTGGTACACGAGTTTTCATCGTATCGATAATATAGACTTGTGTGTAACTAGGAGTGATGTGTATTGTTCTTACCTCGTGCATGAACTGTGTGACATCATAGACTTTGTCCTTGACGACTAACCAGCAGGATTCGTAATGACTGTGTTCGGAGACCTCTTTCATCGAATACGTCTGTGGTCTGAAGTCGCATATATTCGGCGCTTCATTTAACGATGATAAATTCTAGAAGATACAAAAAGATAAACAAAATCAAAGGATAAGACAAAAACTAAAAAACGAGGTAATAAAGGGAGAAAAAAGACATTACCTCTGTAAGAATCCCATAGGTATGATAAAATATGTTGAGCTTAGATATGAAAAACATCGGTAAGTCGATACGAGATAACGGAATCAGGCGCAAGAAATCATGCGTGGATAGAAAATGGAGTGCAATGGCTCCTCTAGAAGGACGCTACAATAACAAAGAATGAATCACAAAAGAACATCACTAAAGTGGAAGATTGAAACCAAGTACAGTCTAAAACCCTTGGTTGGAATAAAGGTTTGTAGAATTTAGGTAAGGTTCAAACACGTGACTTAGTTTAACACGTGACTGAAATTTATTATATATATATATACAGTGTAACCCGGATATAAGAGAGTTGTCGGGACCGGAGAAGAAGTCTCTTATATCCGGGTTTCTCTTATATCCGGGTTTGGTTTATTTTGTTTAGGTAAGCATGGGCTCTAATTTGGGACCAGAGAAAATCTCTCTTATATCCGGGTTTCTCTTATATCCGGGTCTCTTATATCCGGGTTACACTGTATATATATTCTGAGGGTTGACATTTTAATTCTATATAGTTCACGTAGGAATTGTGCATTTTAAATCTTTTTACGTTAAAAGTGAAAATGGAGAAAAATCAGACGCATTTCGTGATTTGACGCTCTTTTATTTCTGGGACAGAAAAAAAATGTGGCACAAACAGCAAAACTGTATGTACCATTTATGGAGATGGTGCCATAGCTGATAATACCGTTCATAAGTGGTTCGCTAGGTTCAGAAGTGGAGACTTTAATCAGGAAGATCGGGAACCTCCCGGCAGACCTTCAGTCGTTGGTGAAGAGGTTGATTAAAAATAATCCGGGTCACACGATACGAGACATTGTAGAGATACTCCACATATCCCTTCAGCGCATTATAAGTTGATTAATTCCACATTTACTTTGCTCCTTTTGATATCATTCAATGACAACAAGTAATATTGTTGCATTGAGATGCCACATTATTCTGATTTCTATTTATTTCGATTAATTGATTTGTTTTTTACGGCTTATCGATCCTTTGCAGGTTATTTAAAGACAGACAATACTTTTAGATTGTAAGGTTATTTTTACAGATAATAATAATCTACTAATTAACCCATAATGGGGGGGGGGCGGAAAAAGAGGCGGATTCATAGCTTTTCTAGGGGTATTTGCGCTTAAGTTAATATAATGAACCCGATTGGAATTGGAAATGGGCTCTGCGATTTTCAATTCCGAGCCGTTATCCATTACATCACCTGCACACCCAAGCTTACGTCCCCTGATATTCCCAAGACGTCAGCTATCTAGGTAATGACCAGGATCGACGTTGCTTAACTTCGGTGATCGTATGAGAACCGGTGTTTCAACGTGATATAGCCGTAAGCCTTTCTGTCTCTAGATCCTTGTATTTACTTAGTTTCTCAAAGTTTTCAAAGATATTATTATTATTATTTTTATTATTATTATTATTATTGTTGTTGTTGTTGTTGTGTTGTTGACCGAGAGAATATGACACCCAAAAAGTGAAGCTGGAAAACAAATATAGCTTTAATACATTATTTTCTCATCATTTCACCCCAAGCAAGGCAATAAATACATTCAGACGCAAATGGTTACTGAATATGAGAAAAAAAATATCATGGCGAAGGGACAATAAAAGAATAGGAATAAAGAAGATATAAGATAACGATTGACATTGCATTTAAATTTTTGAAGATCAAAGTTGACCGGAAAACAAAAAAACCGGAAGAGAGTTCCACAAGCAAGAAGTGCGAGAGAAGAAACTATTATCATAGAACTTACGATTTCATCAAGTCATTTCATTGCCGCCAATCTAATACTGCGAATTTGAATTTATAAAGTCTATGTATCAAAGAAAAAAACTCATCAGAACAATTACTATGAAAATGGAGCAGGGAACCTACCTTACGGAGGTGGGAAAGTGACTTCTTGTTCGGATTTTATTTTATTAGAAGAAGCACCAAACCAGATGTAACAGCAATATCCAATGCACGAACGAATGATAAACTTGTGTAATATAGATTCTGGTGGTGAGAAAATTTGTCTATCTAGCAAAACACTGGCCCAACTTTCCAAACAGCAAACTTGATTGAATATAATCTTTCTACTTCATGTCAACAGAAAACTTTAACCAGAGATGTCTCACGGACTCACTCTCTAGGGTGGAATAATGAAGAAAAATACGGTAAACTACTCCACCTTTCCCAAGAAAACTCATGATCAGTTAATAGATATTAAAAGAAAAAGGAAGCCGTGGAGAGACATAACTTCCTATCTCCTTAAGCGGCATGATTGTTCAGTGATGTGAAATCAATTCGAAATTTAGTAATATTGTTTTTTTTCAAATATAGCCCAAATTGTTACTTAGTAGCTCAACCTGGCAACCTTGACAGCAAAACGAGCTTGTTAACCATATCGCCTTTCCTTCCTACACAAATACGCGATCAGGACAAAATGGATATTATGTTGTTTCAAGTATCTGTTAATGGTGTAAAAACATTGCCATAGTTTTCATTTTTAGATTCTTTTGGTTAATTAGAAACTATAAAACAATTCACTTTTCTTTTTCGTTCCGCTGCTTTCAACGATGGAATTTTCGGTGAAATTCTTGCATTCTCCTAAATGACATTTTGTGGCACACACAGAGAGAATAAAAGAATCACCCCAACCCACACACGTTTTCATTTATATGCTGGAATCCCGGCTTGCATTCCGTCTTTTCTAACAGTTTGAATTAATTCTTTGTTCGACTTCGAAGTCGTGTGGTCATGCAGCAGATTATGCGAAAGATCTGGGTGCATATAAAAACTGAAAATGACCAACGAACCGAAACTAAATATGCCAGACAATACATCGGAGATTTAAAGAAACATATATATATATATATATATATATATATATATATATATATATATATATATATATATATATGTATGTATGTATAAACACACCTAAGTTTATATCAATATTAATATTAGTGAGCAATTATTGTTGATTATGTAGATTAATAAACATGATTGGCTCACGCAGCTTTCCGTGGGAAAAATAAACTATTTGTTTACTACTGCGATTCCGGTTAACCATGAATATGATGTAAAAGTTCCCAGTACCATCTTTTTCAAAAAAAGAAATGTTAGGAAGATCTTAGAAGTGTCGTTGAAGTTTATTGCTTCTATAAACTGATTGTGTTTAGCTTATTACACTAAATCAGTCATGCACAAACTTGCGGCCCGTGTGTCGTCACATGTAGCCCGATTGGCTTTCTGAATGACACGCTTAATTTCATCAGCAAAATAACGTTTATTCAAATGTTGTTTGTTTCTTCTGGTTCTCACTTGTTCACTCACATACTCTCTCATACTTAACGACATACATAAACAATGATTAATTACGTCGTTTCTTGAATTTTGTAACCTTTCCTTGAAGGTAACTTTGTTAGCATTTTAAACCATTGGAGATTTTCACTAAGGAAGATCATAAGTGTAAACATATTTTACTTCAGAAACAGAAAACGTCAATGATAAGTCTTCTTTTACAAATATTTTTGTCTAATCAAATGAATAACTTAGGAGCAAATCACATGCAGCAATGTGTGTTAACCACTCTGTCATCAGTTATAATATTAAAATAGGAGTTCAACTTTTTTAATTATACAGAGGAATCTTTTCTTCAAAGAAAAAAGATCAACTTTTTCTAAGGCAGATGCTTTTGTTGAGTAAATTGCTGTGATATCTTTAATAAAAAATACCTTATTTTTTTTAGTAGTGCGTCCCGTCTTCTGATGCACCATACCTCATGTGGATCTCATCTTCGAAAAGAGTTGCCCATGTCTGATCTAAATAGTCAGCCTCAATTGTTTGTTAGTGTTGATATAAATTTATCTGTCTTTATATACCGGGGGTAACAGCATAATTGTCCATCCCACAAAATGTTTAATATCTAAAAAAAAAAAAAATACTCTAAACTAATTGAGTTTATTTTTCTAGGTTTTCAGATAAGACGTTTAGCCATCTTGACACGATTGATCGTTAGAACCACTGAAAAAAAACCTTTGATTTAATAAAAGGGGTGGTTGGAGTAAGGATGTCCAGGTTGGATTTTTCTCCAGAAAAGGACAATTGTCCCGGTTTGTCTATTTGAAACTCAAAACCAGGCTGTCTGACAAAATCATAGATATTCTTTTATCTGCCATATCCCTTCAGAGGATCATAGTTACCCACAGTTTCCAGTTTCGTTTAGCGGTAAGCAACGTTTTTGGCTCTCCATTAACAGCGTTTTAAAACCGCTCGACAGAAAGAGTTGCCTTTCGTTTTTCGATTTCAATTGTACGTCATCATAATGTATAAGTGGCAAACGCCGATTTTAAAAAGCATACAAGGATTGAAAAACAACATTCACAGCTTTGGAAACAGACAGAAAATATTATGGAAATGTTTTTTCATCAATGCCAAATGGAAGAATAACATTCATAAATATTGAACAAAGAGCCATAATATAAACCAGGGGGTGGTCAAACTTGCTTAATGTAAGAGCCACATGCGTTAAAGTTCAGATGTTTGAGAGCCGCAAGTTTAAAACTTTTCTTATTTACGTTTTATATTAACTGTGATGAAAAATGGAGTTCAGCCAACATATTTCCACGAGCTGCATATTAAAGGTCAAAGAGCCGCATATTAAAGGTCAAAAAGCCGCATATGGCTTGGTTTAGCCTCCTCTGTTATAAACATTGAACAAAAACATTGAAAGAACTATTAATAAAATTTCATCATTTCCGTAAAAAAATAAGACCTGCAACAATTTCGTGAGGGTAAGGAAGTGTGAAAAGGAATGATAAGAGATATTAACAAAGTTACTGAAGATGAGAAATCACACTGATTTGCTGTTTGCATCTAACTCGAAACAGCTCTGATGACCATGAACAATCACTGCTTTTTTCCTGAGCTTGCTAACTGTTATTAAATTGGCGGAGAAGTATTGATTTCTTTAGTTTTCAACCGTTAAATGTTGGCAAATTCTAATTTAAAATTTTTGAAATGCCTTCAATCGCATATATAAATTTTAACATCGAGAGTTTTTTTTTTAATTATTTGTTTCTAAAACATGCTGACATACGAGATTGAAATTACTAACACTATCGGAATTTTGACAGGACAGAAGCCAGGGTTGAAACATTAAAGGGCTTGTTTGAAATAATAAATTAAAACAGCTTTGTATCGTATGAAAGAAAAGAGCAGAACGTGACTGATGACGCGAACAAAATGAAATCACGTAAAGATTTTCGTGTCAAGGTAATTATTGAGTTTATTTCGTTTTGGCGGAGAAGGTAATTATTTAAAAGTTGACAACTTATTTAAAACTTTATAAATGCCTCCAATCGCATTTATAGATTTTAACATCGGGACATTTAATATTAGATGAATTGTGAAAAAAGAAAAGTAGGAATTATTGGCTCGAGACTTTGATAGTTATAACATTGATATATGTTATCTCCAAGAAACCAAAATCAAAGACAGGATTCGATATTAATATCGGAGTTAGACAGCACAAGTTAATAGCTTTGGAAACAAACACTAAATATTATGGCATTAGTTTTGTCATCGTTACCAAATTGGTGAATAGCATCCATAGATATTGGAGGTCTTAGACAGAATATCTGTTTTGTCGCTCAAGATATTTTCAACTGACTTGAACGACTACATCGAATCAACAGCTGCATCTACTGTAAGGAATGTTGGGTCACTGTGCCGTGATAAAAGGTTTTCCCCGTCAGAAATTTCATCATTTCCGGTAAAAAAAAGTACAAGATCTGCAACAATTTCGTGAGTTAACACAGGGCAAAGAAGTGTGGACAGGAATGATAAGAGATATTAACAAAGTTACTGAAGATGAGAAGTCACACTGATTTGCAGTTTGCCTTTAACTCGAAACACATTTACAAATCTACCATTCGATCGTGCATTGAATACTGTTGTCAGATCTGGTCTAGTGCTTCTGCTACACATTTCGAGGTTCTTACAAAATCCAAAGAAGGATATACAATGTAATAGATCCTGATTTCAGTCACTTTCTAATCAACGTGACGTGGCTTCCCTCTATCTGACTATTTTTCCCCCTGGTACCCGCACTACGTGAGTTTAAGTGTGCTACTAGACTGGCATCTAGGTCCCACCCTTTTACTGTTGAATTAGTTAAATATAACCGCCACTTCTACTCTTTTCTCGCACTTCCAGCCTGTGGAACTCTCTTCTGTTTCCTTGCTTCCCTGATAACTACAACCTTCAAAAATTTAAATGCAACGTCAATCGTCATCTTCTGTTGATTTGAACCCCGTTCAACTTTTATCCTTTCCTCGGTTCCCCTTATAGACAATCTTTTCTCCCACCTTCACTTTCTGTACCCCCCTGCATACCAGTAGCGTTTGAGCCTTGCTTGGCGTGAAATGATTTAAAAATAGACAGGAAGAAATCTAAATGCATTTAGTCTAAAGGTATATATCTTAAAATACATTGAAGAAAATTGATATTACGTGAAATGACTACCTCAAATAACCTTAGTATAAAGATTGAACAATGGCATTAAAAGAATCAGTAATAAATTAGAAGTTTCTGCATGAGCAGTTGCATATTCAGAAGAAATTTATATAAAAAAATCTAAAAAAATATCTAAGTCTTCTCTTTTAACTTTTCGTAAATAATTAACATCTGCTGCAATTTTTACGGCTTTCTAACATTTTTTGGGTTTCCCGTTTTCACTCATTGTACTCTTGATGTTCAGCCAACAACCCTGTTTATATCGTGCATATAGCTACACACCTGGGCACTTCGATGTGGTGTAATGGTTAACAAGCTTGTCTCGATAGAACTGTTAAACTGAGTAGTGAGTTCTATCCTCACTGAGTACCCCAGGCTTTCGGCCTTGTGCCACGCTTAAGCTGTGCTTAAAAACTCATTTGGGCACCTCGGTGTAGTGTAATGGTTAGCAAGCTTGTCTCGTTAAAACAGTTACGACTGAGTAGTGAGTTCGATTCTCACTGGGTGCCTCATACTTTCGGCCTTGTACCACATGTAAGCTATGCTTAGAAAATCATTTAAGGCCTCTCGAGGCGGTGTAATGTTTAACAAGCTTGTCTCGCTAGATCAATTACGACTGAATAGTTAGTTCTATGCGCCCCATAATTTCGGCCTTGTGCCACATCTACGATACGCTTAGAAAATCACTATTTAGCTACACACTTGTCACCTCTTTCTATGTATATATATATATCTCCTTTCACCTGGTTTCCTTTTCGTTTTTTTTATCTACCATTCTTATCCCTTTTCTTTTTTTACAGCCATTTTCCTACCTCCTAGCTTTCTTTCCTTAATTCCTCCCGCTTATTATTATTATTATTATTATTATTATTATTATTTCCTCTTTTAATTTCTAGTGTATACTCATTTCTTTTCGGTTCCCGATCACAGACCTAAGGTCAAAAATGGCATCATGATATTTTCCACTGAGCAGTTTTGAAAAAAAATCGCACATATTTTACGTGGATAAAGCCCTTCGGAAGGTGTGGGTTGTACTTGTGCGAACATTTTTTTTGTATTTCTTTAAGGGATTCCTTCATTGAGTCTATGGGAATCTTTTCCTATCAATCCGAGGGCTCCAACTACAACTGGAATTGTTAATGTCATCATGCGCCACAATTTTGAGATTTCGATTTCAAGGCCCTTATATTTTGATAGTTTTTTTGAAGATTTTCAAACATACATTGCAGTCTGCAGCGACTGCCATGTCAATAAGGAGGTACATTTTGTCTTTGGGTTATTATTATTATTATTATTATTATTACACAGATTACGAGAGGGCGTAACTGATGTCATTATAGGAGTAGATAGGTACGCCTATCGTACAGTTCACACACCTCTCCGGTCTTTTGAACAGGAGCAGAAGTTTAACCATTGTTTCCTGTTTAGGATTGAGTTTCCGATTCCTTCTAAAATTTTTTCATTCTCTTTCACTCCCAGTAATCCTTTGTATCTTAGCTGCATTTATCGCCTTGCTTGAGGTGAGTTGAAAAAATACTACACTTTAATCTTAGATAGAAAAGTTTAACAGTCATACAGGATAATACTATATAGACGTTTAAACTTGGAATTACTGATAGGCTACAATTTTTTGGATCTTTTAATTTTTTCTTTGGAGGTTTTGATATCTTTCGCTCTGATGAATTTATAGAGAAACAAAAACAAACAAGAGAGACAGGAAGATAGAGATGCATAGATAGATAGATAGATAGATAGATAGATAGACAGAGAGAGAGAGAGAGAGAGAGAGAGAGAGAGAGAGAAAGAGGGAGAGGTTCGTTAAATGAATTAAAAAATCTTCACTTACCCGATCTCTCGTTGAAAACGTATCATAAAATGGTTTGGGCAATAATTTGACAGCCATTGAACCAAATGATTCAATCAGCCCTTCCTTGGGATGCTGTGTCGGCGCCAGTTCTGTAGTTTGCTGATAAACCTTCTAAAAAAGTTTGTTACGGTGTCGTAAATGGGATTTGGAACGTGACTCACGCGAAGTGGGTAATTAAATTGTTCGAGTGATTTTCGGCGACAACGGCAAATGTTTTGATTTTCTTTAACAGAAATAATCACAGACGAAGCTCAGAATTTTCTTTTAAAATCTCTCTGATTCGAATTGGATGAGATCACAGAATCTTGAGTTAAATAAACTGTTGGATTTCGATATGATGATGGAGAAAAGATTTTTTTTTTTTACATCACGTCGAAAATTAGAGTTTGTTAATTCCGCTGCGTAAAAGTAATTTGATGAAACTTGGTGAATCTGAAAATGTATAAAAAAAAAACACACATGAAAATTGAATGACTTTTTAATATTTTTTTCACCAGAGTCAAAAATAGATCCACAGTGGATTATCCTAATATAAAACACGGATACATAGATGTCTCTGAATGTCAAAAGTCTCTTAAAGTTGAATATAACTCCGTCCTTGGTAAACTACATCCGCGTCCTGGGTAAGACAATAAACTACATCCAACAGCAAGGCCTCTGATCAGGAGTTTTTTACGAGCATGGACCACCACTTAATTGTTGGTGTTCCCAGGTCAACCCTGACCCGGAGTGGTAGCCCCTGCCAGGGTCCCAGATATTAGCAAATAGTTAAACACCCAAAAGGAGTCAAAACACTATGAAAGTTTAAAAATAGGTTTTAATACCAGCAATACTGTTTTGGAAAAAATATTACCAGCAGTACACTTTTGAAAAAAAATATTACCAGCAATAAATTTTGGGAAAAAAATATTATCAGCAATAAAAATTTTGTCGGTATTAAATAACCCATTGAGATCGATATGCCGTAAAACAAACCAAACCAAACCAAACTAAACGTGAATATAATCTCTGAGGCAATTTAAAAACAGTATATATTTTCAGAAGTTGGGATCAAATATGGGCCGGAATCTGACAGAATGGTAAGATAAAGAACAAATAGGAAACGTTTATCAATTTTACATCCTTCACTTTTATTAAAACTTAATCAGAGATTGAGATATGGAGAAAAGAAAAAGAAAGAAAAAAATCTGGTATTTTTACCTTTTTTGTTATTTGATTTCCATTGGTTAATCATGTTTCACTTGTATTCGACTTGTTAAACAAACGTTAGTATAATTTGTGGTGTTTCAAATTCAACGCGAGACGATGCGTCCCTTCGCAGTTTAAAGAAATCAACGGATTCCAGGCCTAAAAAACCCTGCAAATATGACTTCAAGTGTGTAAATGTATAATACTTCTAGTTTGTCTATATGGGATTCAGATGATAACGTATATTCGTAAGTGCGTGTGTGTGTTTGTCTAGTAGATATGTTGGTTTTTCGCGTGTTGACTTGGGAATATTTTATATGTTTTTATATAAAAAAATCTCAACGAAACTTTAATACACTGTACGGCAATGTAGATTATAAAATTAATAAAACGTCAAATATATTTTGTCTGTAATACTTGAAACCTTTCTCATTAACGTAATGGCGGTAATTAGAAAAATATCAATACACAAAATTCACTCATGGCGGAAAATGTAGCACCAAGATCCGAAGGTGCATCGAAATATCGATAGGAGTTTTCCAGAAACTAAGCAAATTGTTAAGACATAGGAATATTTTGTTAGAAACAAAGAAGATAGTACTGAACTGCTATGTCATATATGTGCCCCGCTGTATGATAGTAAATGCTAGACAATTTCCTTAAAGATGATGAAGAAAAACCTTCAAGTGACAGAGATGTGGTTCTACTGAAGGCTGCTGAGAATACCATAGCCAAAACATGTGAGCAACGGGGAAGTTCTAACGGAAATGGGAACTAGAAAGACACCTATACATAAAATCAGAAAGAGACATCTGAAATGTCATAGGCACGATATGAGGAAGGGCGGCTTGAAAACTTAACACTCACAGGGCGTATTAAAGGAAGGAAAGAGGGCTAGAAGACAAAAGCGAGCAACTTATCTAATGAGTGAATGGATGCCAGAACAGAGACAATGACGAATTCTAAACGTCAAATGTTGCTTAGAGCTACAAGGGACGAAGTCGTGGAGAGTCGTATTTACCCACAAAGGAAGGGACACGGGAAGTAACTAACGATGATGATATTGTATGTACAATTTAATAACACAGCAATAATTCAATAATAATGAGAAGGAGAGAAGAAACGGAGGTTTGCCGCCGAGGTGAAGCGTACTCAAAGGAAAGAAAACAGCACGGTGACATCTGGGGAGAGCGTCTTCACATGCATTCATTGCAATCGAGACTGTCAGTTCAGTGTGGGCCTGTATAGCCATAACAGATGCTGCACCGCCGTCAGCAGCTGAGGCATAACTCTTTGGGCGCAGGTTAATGGTCAACTGAGACTGACGGATGTCGCATAATTCAATGTTGAAACATTAATTAAGGTTGAGTTATCAATAAAATATATTAGAAGAGTGAAGATTCAACTTTCAATGTGTCTATTTGTTTTTAATCGCACAAGCAGGTCTAGGGTCACGTGGAGACAAGAGAATTTTTTAAAAATTGCCGATGTTAGATCAACTCAAACAGTATTTATTTATTTGCAGAAGACATAATGGTCATTTTTTTTCTCTTGGTAACTGATGCGAGTAAATCTTCTCTATAAGTCTTATCTAAGTCGATATCTATAATGTCATCTTGGCTGTGTCAGATTAGAAACTATTTTTATCAACAGATATACTTTTACTATATTTAGACATTGATTGTTCTATTAATAGACAAAAAGTGTATTTTTAGTTTGGTTTTCCCAATAATCCTTCAAAATAACTTTGTTCTTGTATTTGGGGATTAATCTAGTATAACGCAATCAGTACACACTGGTTGTTGACCCACTAATACCGGTGCTAATAATTTATTAAATGACAAACAATAAAGAGGAAATCAAAGAGATATAAATGTTGTTATTTGTTGATTTGTTTAACGGCATATGAACACTTTATGTGTCATTTAATGTCGAAATTTAATTTTCTTGGGAGCTTTGAAGTAATAAAAATATTGTTATTCTGCTTTCACAATTGTATACATGGTAGATAATACTCAGCTTTTGTGCATGTACATGTTTGTGTGGACATAATTACTAGAGGCGGTGATATGTGTTGTTTTTAAGTTATAGTGTAATGAGTCGAGACAATATTAGTCCACTCTAAACCAGATGGACAGTCATTACTAACAACCTTCAACTTCTTGTACTATATTTCTGTTGTAATATATCTTTGTTATTCTACTCTTGTGTTCATGTTGTTCTTCCTTGGTTCTAACCTTGGACCATAACTGTGGTGCAAGGATATTGGACCATAACACAATTAAAATGTATTTTTATAATTTCTTAGTGTTTTTTGTTTGTACTATTTACCCATAACTAGAACCCTAACAGGTGCTACCACCCCGGGTCATTGTGAACCTGGGAAAAACAGCAATTAAGAGGTGGTTCCAGGCCCCTAAAAACCTCCAATCTCCCGATCAGCGGCCTTGCTGTCGGATTTTTTTTTTTGTGTGTGCGTCATTCAGTGTTATATATTTTCATTTTTGTCTATATTCCTGAGATGAGGTATTGTAATTATTTACGCTATTTACATTGTTCGGACTGTTGTCTTCATCTTTATTGCCATATTCACGACGTTTCGGCCGTTGTACAGTCCGGCCTTCTTCAGGTGACTGAAATTTCGAACTGAACCGTTTATTTCATAAACCGCGGTAGATTGTTCTAGTTCCACGTGCCATGCCTCTTCCGGATGGAAGCTGTCTACCACCCTAGACGAGACTCTGTCCTTCGGCATAGCTTCGTCTGGGTTCCTCTCTGTCCGAAGGCAGAGAGTTCGACCAGCATAGGTGGAGACGAATATCCAATTCCGAAGCAAGGATATTTACCTTACCTCCCCGCGAGGCAGGAGTCAGCACAAGGCCGATTTTAATGCTTGGCAAAACCGAGCCCATAGGCTCGATCAAAAATTCCCCGTAGACACCGTATACACGGGGCCTGGTAGCTGTCTATCACCCCAGACGAGACTCTGCCCTTGGGGTTCCTCTCTGCCCAAATGCAGAGATTTCGACCAGCACAGGTGGAGACGAATCTCCAATTGCCGAAGCAAGGATATTTACCTTACCTCCCCGTGAGGTGTGGAACATTCCATTACAACAAGCTAACATAAGTACAATAAGTACACACATACCCATAAGGTTTTTTTTTTATATACAGACGAAGTTCACTTCCTACAAGTTTTATTCAAGTAGAATATTTTGCAACACGCTGACGAGTGTTGAAAAAAATTCTGGTATATTAAAAAGATAGAATTATAAGATATGAACTACGGCTGTTATTGGGAAGCATTATGGATATATGAAGAATAAACTATTATCAGTAAATCCTAGGCCATCACATTTAATAAAACACATGTAGTAGCATTAGCAATTTAATTGGTTGCAACTCGCCTAAAACCCAGAGACACTATAAAACAATTTAATTTTCATAATGAGTTTAATGAACAATGATAGAACAACAACAACAACAACAACAACAATAATAATAATAATAATGATGATAATAATAATAATAATATTGTTTATGAATGTTATTTCTATGAATAAAAAAAGCACGTAATTGTAATCAAATAAGAACAATTTATTAATTAAAGCATTGAAATTATTTACAAAACTATTAATTTCTAGAAGACGAAAGACCAAACAATTCCTGTTATTTGCATTATTAAAACTCAGTCTATTATCCATAGCTTTGTTGTTACTGTTTTGACTGTTTTGCCCTCCGGCCTTTATTGGGTCCTTGTCCATTCGGGCAAACATTTCGAACTGAATCATTTATTTTATCTATTGTTCTCAATTCTGTTGTCATATTTGAGTGACAGCTGCCTAGTCCTCACTTTTCAGCCTTGATAGAGTTCAAACGCGTCTCCGAGTCCTTGTGGGTGATGAATTATTTTCCACCCTCCAACCTCACAGGTTGGATGTGGCGAGCCTCTCGCTGCCCTATCTCTACTTTCATGGAAAATGCTCGGACGAGTTATGTTCCTTGATTCCACCAGGTCTAACCTTCACCGCTAGGATCCGTCATGCTACTTACATAGTAGCAAATCACCCACATGTGATTGGTGAGAAATAAGTTCAATTCGAACAGCTTCTTCCTGCAAACCACTGGTATCAGATTTTCCCAGCCTTCCTTCCTTATTATGTGCCCCAGAAACCTAAACTGTCTCTTCCTGATGCTAAGTATTAGTTTCCCGGTGTCAATGGTACAATACACTTTTCCATGAGCCCAAAAGCAGCACGGAGGAGTGGGCTGGTGAAACTGGCATACCTGTGTCAAATAAAAAAAACATCCAGACCAGAGTGGTGGCCACCACCGGACTCATCACATTCGATCAGGAAAGCGGTTCAGCAGCATCAGGGTTGATGTGATAACGGTGAACAGAGTAACACTCCAGTAAACCTCGAATTGGTATGTGTTATAGTAATTTACCCACGCACGCATGAACTCTCCCAGCTATAAATAGGAGCAGGTACTGCCTTTTGGAGAAGGAAGTTTTCAGCAGTCGGCTTTGACAGTCGGACCGAACATTCTTGCTGTAACACTCTCGTTTATATATGTTTGTATTACTGTTTTTGTTAATATATTTGTTTAACTCAGTTCCTCTCTTGTGTCTTTATTTCTGGTCCTAACAAGGCCACAACAGATAGATAGATAGATGAAGTGACTCAGATAGATAGATAGATGAAGAGACTAAGATAGATAGAGGGATGAAGAGACTAAGATAGATAGATAGATAGATAGATAGAAGATGAAGAGACGATGATAGTGTTATGGCAAATTACACACGTACGCATGGACTCCCCCAGCTATAAATAGGAGCAGGTACTGCCTTTTGGAGAAGGAAGTTTTCAGCAGTCAGCTTTAACAGTCGGATCGAACATTCTTTCTGTAACACTCTCGTTTGTATAGCCCATTATTTATGAGATATTGACAGGACGCAACGGTCGTGCGAACTAACTAAAAAGTAGCCAACTAACAAAGAGAGGGTACAAGCCAATTTATAATAGGATTTTTACTAAAGGGTGTGGGGAGAAAATGTCTCGATATTGTTGCGTAAGTGTAAAGTTAAAGACTGACAAAGAGGAAAAAAGTAATATTTCTTTCAAAAACAAGACTGTATTGCGCCAGGTTTTTAATGTTGTTCGTTTGTTTGTTCGTTTTTTTAGATGTCTATAAGTTCGTAACTTTATATATCATTCCACTTTAATTCTTTCAGACTAGTTACTTTGACTTTGTTATTTCTATCGCCAATGTTTCAATCACTGTTCCTTATGGCTTTCCTCGGGTGTCTTGTCGCATTCGATAAGCTGTTCAAGACAATAAAAACAAAGAACCTGATCAGAATGAATCAATATATAATAGTAACAACACCTCGTATCAGAAATGCAGGCAGAAAGAAGCCCGGAGGATACAGCGGCCGAAATGTGATAGAAACAACAAAAACAAAGAAACTGATAAAAATGAATCATTGTATGTTTGTATTACTGTTTCTGTTAATATATTTGTTTAACTCAATTCCTCTCTTGTGTCTTTATTTCTGGTCCTAACAAGGCCACAACAGTATGTTACATAAGAACAAAGAAAAAAAAAACAGATTTAGTGCGTAATCTGCCGTAGGCAGAGATAGAGATGATTATGAGAAGAAAACTGTTTGAATTGGCCCAAGTTCAATAGGCGTTATCTAATGATAAAAATTAAAAACAAGTTGAGATGATCCAAAAATCCGATTATGTCACAATTAGCCTTTATTTATTATTCATTCAATCAGGTTTTTTTTTTTTAATTTGTTCGTGGTATTTATATCAATTTGTTTTTCAAGACGCGACATTTTAAAAAGTAATTTTTACGGGAAAGGAAAAATACAACCATCTTTACATTCGTTTTTCAGTTCCTGAGGTAAAATTTTAATATTTCAGTTTTAATTTATTAGATGAGCAACTGCAATTGCTTCTGTTGGATGATTGTCCTGGCTTGTTTCATTTAACATTTCGACCGTTGTACCCTCCGGCTTTCTTTATACCAGAATTCCTGAGACTAAGGATTGTTATTGTTAGTGGACGATTTTCCTCACCTTTGTTGTTTTATCACAACATTTCAGCAGTTGTATCCGACCTTCTTTTTGCCTAATTTTTTGAGACGTGATGTTGTGATAGCGGTGAACAGAGTAACACTCCAGTAAACCTCGAATTGGTATGTGTTCTGGTAATTTACCCACGCACGCATGGACTCTCCCAGCTATAAATAGGAGCAGGTACTGTCTTTTGGAGAGGGCCAGAAGACTCAAAGAGTGGAATTGAGTTAAACAAATATATTAACAGAAACAGTAATACAAACATATACAATGATTCATTTTTATCAGTTTCTTTGTTTTTGTTGTTTCTACCACATTTCGGCCGCTGTATCCTCCGGGCTTCTTTCTGCCTGCATTTCTGATACGAGGTGTTGTTACTATTATATATTGATTCATTCTGATCAGGTTCTTTGTTTTTATTGTCTTGAACAGCTTATCGAATGCGACAAGACACCCGAGGAAAGCCATAAGGAACAGTGATTGAAACATTGGCGTTAGAGATAACAAAGTCAAAGTAACTCGTCTGAAAGAATTAAAGTGGAATGATATATAAAGTTACTAACTTATAGACATCTAAAAAAACGAACAAACAACATTAAAAACCTGGCGCAATACAGTCTTGTTTTTGAAAGAAATATTACTTTTTTCCTCTTTGTCAGTCTTTAACTTTACACTTACGCAACAATATCGAGACATTTTTCTCCCACACCCTTTAGTAAAATCCTATTATAAATCGGCTTGTACCCTCTCTTTGTTAGTTGGCTACTTTTTAGTTAGTTCGCACGACCGTTGCGTCCTGTCAATATCTCATAAATAATGGGCTATTCCGTTTTGACCGCGTGAAAAGACAGGAATGACATAGAAATGTTACTTGGTTTCAGTGAGAAAATGAATGAATGAAAGAAAGCAAGCAAGCAAGAAAGAAAGAAAGCAAGCAAGCAAGAAAGAATGGAAGATAGGTTTGTATAAAGTCTTCTGCTAATACTTCAGAAATAATGGACTATTCCATTTTGCGCGGAAAGATATCAAAAACACTACTCAGTAAGGAAGAAAGTATCTAATGTCTCAGTGAAAAATTGAAAAACTTGTCAGTTTCAAATCTTTTCATTTGTACCCTCTTCCTTCTTTAAATAATGATCTACATTCATACTTATGATTGTTATTGCAATATTTTGTTAAAGTCGTTAAGCTGAAATATTTAAATGTTCAACAGGGGAATTCCTACAGGTATTTTATAGTCGTAGAACTCGCCATGATCTTATTCGATCATTAACTGAGGAATTATGACTCATGAGAAAATTTAAATAGGAAAACTGTGTCCCACTCTTCGTTAGGTCATCAGTTACTTCGCACGACCGCTACGCTTTTCCATTACTATCATATTCAGCTGTTGATACGTAATAAAATGTATTTTGATATTGTGGTCTTATACAGGTTGTCCCTAAAATCTAGGCACATAGGCAAAAATGCATATTTTCAAGAAATAAAATTTTCAGCAACATTTGATTGAATTGGAATATTAACAAATAACATCTTCAATATGATTTTCCATCATTCGTGATGCAAAGGTTGATTTGCTTTGCAAAATTCACTTGAACACGATGCAATAACTCCATTGCACATTCACTCTTTATGCATTCAATCAAGTGTGTTGCATCTGTGATTTTCATTGAGTACACCTTCACCATTAGCATACTCCAGAAAAAGAAGTCAATTCTTCAGTCTTTTGATAAAACCATGTTTAATCTGTGGAAGTAAAAAAATAGAGTTAATGAGATTTCCTATGTGTCCAGACTTAACAGACACCCTATAGAGTATGTCAGTTATCTGTCATGCGTGATACATGCTTAGGCGATCATGTATCTTTCGATACATGACTGACAAGACATATTTTTCCCGCAATAGGTTGCCATTTCTTTCTGCGGTAGACCAGTTGCCATCCAAGGTTATAGAACCCAGTCTCTCCTGGTATTTACCCATAGCTGGGGTGGGGTGAAGAAGAGGATTCATACCTTTCCCAATTGTGTTAACACGTAAGTAAATGTAAATGATTTGACTGGAATTCGAACTGGGCTCTCCGATTCCTCAATCCGAGCCGCTATCCATTACTCCACAGAAGAAGAAGAAGAAGAAGAAGAAGAAGAAGAAGAAGAAGAAGAAGAAGACGACGAAGAAGAAGAAGAAGAAGAAGAAGAATATCGAACGTATATATAAATATGTATAAATTTTAGCACATTCACTCTTTATGCATTCAATCAAGTGTGTTGCATCTGTGATTTTCATTGAGTACACCTTCACCATTAGCATACTCCAGAAAAAGAAGTCAATTCTTCAGTCTTTTGATAAAACCATGTTTAATCTGTGGAAGTAAAAAAATAGAGTTAATGAGATTTCCTATGTGTCCAGATTTTACGGATACCTTGTATACTCAGTCGTATCATGGAAATGGATCTCTATATATTTCCAATCAAGAAAGAAAATTACTTTTAACGTTCCAAGATTTTCCTGTTCAAATTATGAACACTTTTTAGAACCATGAAAACACGACGTATAATGATCTCTTCTTCAAGATATGAATAGATGTCCATATTTAAATACATTTTAAAATGAAAATAAGTGACTTTTGACATAATCAACTAATGTGGTATTCAATTGCTATTTTATAGCTTGTATTACATTTTTTTACTTTCCCCACTTCTGATAAATGATTATGTACCGCCAGTCCAGGTTACGAGTAGATCTGAGCTGACTGATATTTTTTTTTTACCGGCTTCGTGAAAGCGATCAAGAAGTTACAACTTTCGGAGTTAGGAGACATCAAAACTATTAATTTTCAATGACAAACCGTGGAATTTCTACGGGTATCGCTAGTAATTAACTGTCAAGGGCACATAATGAGAAAAGAAGGTTTAGGACATTCCTCATTCAAATTTGGTATATCAAAAGCAAAGCAGACAGAGGGGAACTGAGGTTAATCTATCTAACGAGCTCGTATAAATGGTAGAACGGGCATTTTTTTTTTTTAATAAATTCACACCAAGCTAGTCGATAATGCCACTAAGACGCAAGTGGGGTGCTGGGAGTGAAAGAGAATAAAAAGATTTTAGAAGGAACCGGAAACCTAACCCTAAACAGGAGATAAGGAATAAACCTCTACTCCTGTTCAAAACTCGGGAGGAGTATGAATCGGAGGATAGGCAAATCTATCTACTCCTTTTGAGGAAATCAAATTTCACAATTTAAGCGGAGACGTTAGAATTTTAGAGTTAAAGTAGACTTTAGAAGAAACCGGGAATCCAATCTTGTACAGGAAACAAGGGATAAACCTTTATTCCTCTTCAAAAACGGAGAGGAGTGTGAACCGGGCGATTGGCGAACTTATCTACTCCTGGATGGATAGTGTAAAAAAAATAAGTTGCTAAACTCTACATGAGATAGGACCTTTTGGAGATCTCTAATTGCCCACGTCCTTATGGGGGCACGAATCAGAGAAGAAGAAGAAGAAGAAGAAGAAGAAGAAGAAGAAGAAGAAGAAGAGGAAGAAGAGATTACATTGATTCAGCCGACCCGACATACTGAAAAGACAAGATACCGGAAACCCAATCCTGTGTAGGAAAGAAGAGGTAAACCTCTATTCCTGTTCAAAAGACTGGAGAGGAGTGTGAACCGGGCGATAAAAGAATCATAGAAGAAGAAGAAGAAGAAGAAGAAGAAGAAGAGATTACATTGATTCAGCCGACCCGACATACTTTAGAAGAAATCGGAAACTCAATCATATGCAGGAAAGAAGGGGTAAACCTCTATTCCTGTTCAAAAGACTGGAGAGGAGTGTGAACCGGGCGATAAAAGAATCCTAGAAGTAGAAGACTGGATTACATAGATTCAGCCCACCCTATCAACATCTGCCTCCGGGATCCACCTTCAAGGTGAAATCCTGAATGGCTGGTGGGTGTTCCGTTATAGTAAATGTCTATTCAAAATTTCTCAGCGTCGAATGCCTATCTCGTAATTTACAGTACGTTTACGCATAGCTTAGTCTGGCACAAGGTCATCAATGTGAGAATCGGGATAACTATAGTAATGCTCTGCAAGATTTGTCTGCTAAACACTGTTACGAGACCACAAGCGTGTGGCATTTTGTCGATCGATCTCACTACGGTAGAAATGGTCTATGTGACTAATCAGCTAACCACTGTTCCACGACGATGCTCTGAAAACGAATAAACCTGACAACTAGATTAACTGATTCGTTGATTCTCAAATGTTAATTCTATTCCACATGGTGAAGATTTAATAAACAGTGCGTTCTTTAATTAGACATTTCAATGACTGTTAATTAGTCCTTCGTGAGAGCGTATTTTGAGAGGTTGGGGGTGGATTGTCTGTTCAGTTTCCGAAAGCTATTTTGAAAGTAATTGGCTAATAGCGAAGAAAATTTATGTTTGTTAAATCAATGCTCGTTATATTAAATGTATTCGTCTTTATTTTATTTGCGTTCGGTTAAAAGCGATATCTTATCAAATCAAGTTCTCTGTGAACGGTAATACTTTTAAAAATGACGTTGGCTTGGTTTATTTTTTCGTAGCGCGAATATTTTTTTAATCATTTCACCCCAAGCAAGGCAATAAAGTCACTAAGACGCAAGGAGCTACTGAGTGTTAGGGAAAATGAGAAAAAATACTATTAAGGAGAGAGAACAATAAAAGAACAATTATTAAGAATTAAGAAGATAACCATTGACATTGCATTTAAATTTTAGAAGATCAAACTTGACTGGAAAAGCAAGAAGCTGGAAGGGAGCTCCACAAGCGATAAGTGCAGCAGAATAATTTGTTAGCATAGAACTTACGGTTACATTAAGCCATTTCCATTATAAAATGATGAGATCTTGCCGTCAATATAGTACTCAGCTTGTACAGGGTGTCCATAAAGTTCGTGTGCACTTTAAAAAATTTATAACTTTATTTGTATTTGCGATAGAAATAATATGTAAAAAATGTTATAAATTTTAATGTCCCTAGTTTTAAGTATAGCTAAAATAACTAATGTGATTTCAGTGTAAATCAGTTGGCAAATGTTTTCCGTGAACTGCAAAATTGTATTACCCTTTGTATTGCTAATGATGAAGGACATGTGGAAATTTAAATAAAATTTCAATAAAACCTTTAAAAAAATATAGATTTACTTCTTTCTAATCCTTTTTATAAATTATTTCTATCGCAAATACAAATAAAGTTATAATTTTTTAAAGTGCACACGAACTTTCTGGACACCCTGTATAAAGCATATATCAGAACGCATTAAGCTATTGTCAATAGTTGAAGAACCGGTTGCACAGCCTTAATGCAACTTGCCAACCAATCAGAGTAAACCTTAATGCGCATGCCTGAACTTATATTCTCCGATGAAATTATTCAGTCGAGAGTGAGACGCTATTGAGTAAGCTTATGTGAATATGCATCAAGTTTTACTTGAAGCTTGGATATTGGTCCGTGGAAATAATTCAAAGGATTCAAGAGGAAATCGAGGAGGTGCCTAATAGATGAGAGGGGGACTTTTCTTTTTTCTCTCGAGAACCCCATCAATTATTAACACTAACACTAGAACCCGGCCTTCTTCAGGTGGTTGAAATTTCGAACTATATTTCTGAGATGAGGTATTTTAATTACTTACACTATTTACATTGTTCGGACTGTTGTCCTCATCTTTGTTGCCACTATTCACGACGTTTTGAACAGTTCGAAATTCCAATCATTTGAAGAAGGCTGGAGCGTACAACGGTCGAAACGTCGTGAATCTGACAATAAAGACGAGGACAACAGTCCGAACTATGTGAATAATGTAAATAATTAAAATACCTCATCTAAGAAATACAGTTCGAAATTTCAACCACCCGAAGAAGACCGGGTTGTACAATGACCGAAATGTCGTGAATGTGGCAAAAAGATGAGGACAACAGTCCAAACAATGTAAATAGTGTAAATAATTATTTTTCGTTATGAACTAAAAATGACATTTCATTGAGATATATCAAATAAATTAAGATATTACTTATTAAATTACAAATATTAACTGTTTAAAATGGAGACATTAAGACTTTTTTTATAAGCCTTATAGCTTTTTTCTTTATCTCTGCAGCTAATAGAGTTATATAGGCATACAAAGCAATATCTAATATTCACACAGGTATTAACTAATGGGTTTACAAAAAAAAAAGGCCGCCATTTTTTAATTATTATTGTGGACAATGAAAAGGATTTAGAGTTACATGAAAAGGAAAGAAAACAATAACAAAGAACGCCATCGCACAACAGTAGTTTTATAATTCAAACAAAGGGTATTTGAAAGTAGTATTGTGAAATATGTAACATAACTTACGGATCTTGTGCAAGAGACACGAGACTGCTATTGAAATAATGTCTAATATTTATAAGAAGGTAGGGCTACCGTAGCTTGTCTGGTAAAGACATTGATATATTTATGTTATATACTGTACATATGAGCACTACTGGGTGTGTCCCAATCTTCATAAATACGTTAGACACTATTGTAAGTGGGGCTAATATACTTAGTAGCTTGGTTCGTGTGAACGGGGCTAACATTGATTTTCTCTTTTAGGTCTATCTATATCACAGCTGTGTGGTTACTTGTGGAGCCCTCCCCAGGTTAGGCTAGATATGATTTATGTACCTAGTTAATGTAAGTGTTGTTCTCGGCCTGCTCTAGGCTACATCTTTGGTTATGATCCAAGCTGAGATTACCAACCCCCAGTTTGTTTTTGGCCCCCTTTCATCTCGACTAGGTCAGCTTTATTTATTCCCTATGTCCGTATATATTTTCTCCTTTCCCTTTCTCTTAGCGAGAGAGCCTCTTGATTCTGTCGTAGGGCAGAATACAACGGCTTCTCTTTTTTGAGGGTTGGACGGGTCCTACTAACATCAGTTATGTTTATTTTGCTTTGTTTTGATATTTAGTTTGTTTTTGGGGTTCATTCCCTCCCCTCTCATCGTCAATCATTAGATTTTTATGTATGAAATATTTATTATCATTAATTTTTTATCTCACGGGGTGCATTTTGTAGGTCCCCCCCGCTGAGAGGATGCGGCATTATGGTGCATGGTGGATTGATTGGTAACAGATGAGTTTTTATGGTGAATGTGGAAACTGTAATGTGTGAATGGGTTGTGAGTCGGATTAACTAGGTCGTATATAGTCAGTGAAGACCAGCCTCAACCCATTCCCCCTTGGCCTTGTGCCATAATTATATATATATATATATATATATATATATATATATATATACAATGAATATAAATATGCTGTCTAAGTAGTTAACCACTAGCAGTGGTTTACCTACTTTACGCCGCTGGCGAGTATTGTATTTTTGTTGATTTTATAAAGATTACCATTTCATTTCCAACCTCCGTTTTGTTTATATCTCATTCAGTAACCATTTCTAGGTTACAACTATTTAATAATCTATTTTCCACCCAACAATCTAACACATGTTTTGTATTTATTGGCAGTCAATCCTTCTATTTACCCAATACAGTGCACGATTCAAATTCACATTTAGTGTGTGTGTGTGGGGGGATTTCATTAAAAAAAATGTTCATTTCCTTCGATTATTGTTACAAGCAGGTTATATCTGATCATATCCGCTTTTACTGTAATGTGGGGAGGGGGAATATGGAGGACAGATCTCAGGCAACCAGTCATTAGCTATAATTTTGAACTTGCTTCATCTGAGGGAAGAAAAATAAATTTATTTACCTGTCCATAATAGCAAAGTGTAACATAGGAACATACTTTTCTTTTTTTTTTTAAATTGTTTTTTTGTGACCGTTCCACTTCGTACGCAACTCAAAAGTTGCCTTATGTGGTAGATCATTAAAAAATTGTCCGATTCCCTTGACTATTTGTGTAAACATCACTTTGTATTCTTGATACTAACCTCTTTTAGTGCAATGGGGAGATGATGTCTGGGGCGCGGACCTCTGTTAACCAGGCATCAGCAATAACTTTTAGTTTGCCTCGTCCTAGGGAAAAAGAAATAATTTATTTAATTTACCTCAATGGCAAAGTGATGTTGGGCCATTCTAAAATTATCCAGTTCCATTGGCAATTAGGCGGTACCTATGATCCTACTCACTTAGTGTATTGAGGAGGTACTGTGGAGAACGGATCTCCAGTCACAGAGCAGCGATAAATAAGAATAGGATTAGATATGCCTAGATATAGACAGAGGAACGAAAATATTCCATCCTTGTTGATTAGATAAAGGGTGGAGTTTAAAATTTTCTGATGGTTAACTGAATTGACAGACACCAAAATAAAACGGGAAAGAAGAAAGGCTGAAACGTTGTGATAATAACAACAAAAATGAGTGCAGACATATAACGCGACCCTTGCCCAAGCTTACCACGGATCGGTCAATGATTACTCCACGTTGCATTTCGACTATCGGTCTCATTGGTGTGCGCGAAAAGCTGGGAAAGGGACAACGGCGTGTTTATAACAAGATAACGAGTTGAAAGTCAAGCGTCACGCCAAGAAATAAGAACGCGAACCCAGTTTCCCATATTACATGTAGATGTTTTATTCAGGGCTTAGACTGCTCGCCTCGGTGGATAGGTATGTGACACTGGACAACTTCTGCTATGTGGACCTCGGCGATCAACTCTTTCCCCTGCCAAATCCTTGGCTACCTACGCATCCCGACAATACGAACAGGTGACATCGGAACCAGGTGACGGGCGCCCATCTCCCGCCAAGGGCGGATCAGAACTGACTCCGTACGATCACTGAAGTTAAACAACGTCGAGCTTGGTCAATACCTAGATGGGTAAACGCTTGGGAATACCAGGTGCTCTAAACATGGATAAGCGAGTGGTTTAAAAGAAAATGGCTCGGAATTTTTAAACGGAGAGTTGAGTTTCAATTCTGGTTGGGTTCGTTATATTCACTTACACACAGAGTATAAATTCACCTCTTCACCCTCCAGGTATGGGTTAATTAGTAGTTAGTTAGATCCAGTGAGTGTGAGTTCGATACCTGTTTGAGGCGGTGAAGAACTTGGAGAGGGGAATTAACAGGAGATAACTGATAACTGACATCCATTAGACATGGCACGTGGAACTAGAACAGTTTACCCCAGCGAGCGAAATAAAGGATTCAGTTCGACATTCCAACCATCTGAAGAAGCGTACAACGGGCGAAACGTTGTAATAAATATGGTGACAAAGATGAGGACAATAGTCCGAATAATGTAAATAGTGTACATAATACCTCATCTCAGAAATATAGACAGATACTATTCGGAACAGGAAAATTTCATGTTTTGAACTCATGTGTAATAGCAATCCTTCTATATGGCAGTGGATGCTGGAGAATTACCTCACAGATGAAGAAAAGACTTGAAGCAACAAAAACTATGGTCTTACAGAAGGATGCTGAGAATACCATGAGCAGGTATTTTTGCTTGTTCAGGTATATTCTGGATTATAAAAACACTCAAAAGCATTGTCGTGTATAAAATATAAAGTTTTCTCTCGAATCTCTAGTCATCGATCACAAAACTTAAAAAAATACGTGTGTAATATTTAGGTATTACGATAGTAGTTCTGAAAAAGCGTTTTTACTTAAATTCTAAAATTGTTGACCATTTGAATGATTTTTAGACCTTTCCGTTTATTGCCACTAATTAATAAAACCCTCACTTGTGTGAGGAACTTACAGAAGATCGATATCATTACAAGAGTAATGATCTGCGAGACAAGATTCACAGCAAGGCGCACACTAAACGAATGCCCGCTAAGTCTGGCTAAAGACCACAATCAGTGTGACAATCAGTAAGGCTCGAACTCGCGACACGGATTAATTTATTTATAAGACAATCTTCTTTAGAGACGCGCTATGGCAAATGCCATTAACTAAGGTTTTGTTCATGAACACAAGAAAATATTTTACAAGAGACTAACTGTAGTTAGAAAAACGAACGCAGGTGTAACTTACTTAACTGAAATTTTATTTAACTTAGAATAGTGATTTTCTAAGCCCGGCTTAGATGTGGCACAAGGTCGAACTTACTACTCAGTCGTAATTGATCTAGCAAGACAAGCTTTCTAACCATTACACCATGTCGAGGTGCCCTTTTGACTTAGAATAGAGAGTGTGTTCTACTGGAGTTATTTAAATACAATTAAATATGTATAAGGGGAGATAATCCATATCACACTGACATTTAAGACATCAGTCGGTTTGATTGTTCCTCAGCTGTTTTCAGTCGGAAAAAAATCGTCTTTTTTCAGTTTCTGTCATGTATACTAAATAAGAGAGACACATTACCTGACGTATATTGTTTGTGTTTTGATTTTTTTTTAATAAATATCATTTTTTATACTTCCGATCATAACAGGCTATAAATGTCCCAGGAAAATATTAGTTAATAATACAATTTTTGTAATTAATCGATATTAGATTAGATGTCGGGAGATTTTAGTCCCGCTCTTAAAAATATTTATTCAAAGATACATGAATTAATATTCATGAAGTCATTAATACATGCATAATTATCCTCAATCTTCGACCTCCCTGTGGTTGGTCGGAACTCCATTAACAAGCGGAAGCCCTTTCCACACTGATCAGGTCTGCATTGCTGTCCCCAGGTTCCCAATGTCCAACCCTAAGTTCTGAGCCATAGTGTCTGGGAAATTCAACTTTTGCAAGAAGACACCTCCAGAAGGATACCATAAAGGATGAGACGACCTCGGTGGAAGTGGCCGGCAAACTGCAATCGTTTTTGTTTGAACTTAAGAGGGACTGGTTTCACTTCTTAAATACATATTTACATAGATAAATATATATTAATATTAAAGTTATTTTATTTTAATTTCTATTTCTTTTTTTTTTTTTTTAATTTTTATTAAACAGTGAAATAAAAAAAGAACAACAACAACAAAAAAAAAACACAAAAAACAACAAAAAAAAAACCAGGGATAGCAACTCAAAAAATTTGTACCCACTAAAAAATAACGTTTAGTAATAAAATATTTTGGATAAAAAAAAAAATATATATATATATATATATATATATATATATATATATATATATATATATATATCTGTGTGTGTGCATGCATGTGTGTGTGTATGTATTATGCATGTGTGTGTGTGTGTGTGTGTAAAGGACAAAAGGAAAAGTTTCGTCCACTGTGAAACTTAATCAAGATAATGTGGAGATTTCATTTCGTAACTTGTATTTACACACAGAAGTAAAGTGTAGGAAAACATTACAGTTATATTTTACTTTTATTTGAATTTTTACACTTACTCACATACACGCGTGCGCACACACACACACACACACATATACACACAAACACAGAAACACACACACACATATGCGTTGAAGCTTGCGCGGAAAACACGCACACACACGCACACATATATACAAACACGCACACGCAAACACACACATACACATATACGTTGCACGCTTGCGCAAATACACACACACACACACACACACACACACACACACACACACACACACACACACACACACATATATATAAAGAGGTTTTTATAACCACACCAGGAGAAAATAGTTTTAACAACAAGAATCATCATTTTATTATTAAAAATAAATACAAAAGTAAAAGAATCACGTAACCCGGATATAAGAGACCCGGATATAAGAGAAACCCAGATATAAGAGAAACCCAGATATAAGAGACCCGGATATAAGAGACCCGGATATAAGAGAAACCCAGATATAAGAGAGATTTTCTCTGGTCCCAAATTAGAGCCTGTGTTAATGTATACATATAGACCAAACCCGGATATAAGAGAAACCCGGATATAAGAGACTTCTTCTCCGGTCCCGACAACTCTCTTATATCCGGGTTACACTGTATATATATAAAACAGGTTTTTTATTACCACACCAGGATAAAATAGTTTTAAGAACAAAGGACATAATTTTATTATTAAAATAGATACAAAAGAATCTCGTTTAAGATTTAAGATTTTAGGCGCCTTTTGTCCGACACTTCTTCAGAAACAAAATCGTCAACGAAGTAGTTGATAAGAAAATCTTTTACCAACAACTGATACTAAGACATAAATTACCAAGTTGGAGTAGGCAATTGGGGTGAGGAGGAGAAAAAAAATTTACTAATTCTCTTCCCAGTCAGGCAGTTGTTTACATATATGTAAATATTCTCAGATGGACTGAATATGTACAAGAGACAAAATGAATAAAAAGAGACAAGAGGAAAAACAATACTTACCCGACGTGTTCCGTCCTCTAAGGGTTGCTTCATAAAGTCCATCAGAGCCGGCTAAGTATAATAGTTTTTCCTCTTGTCTCTTTTTATTCGCACGCACGCACGCACGCACGCACACAGAGTTATATACAGAGAAACACACACGCACATATATACAAACATTCACACACACATATATATATATATACATTTACACTCGTTGCACGCACAGGCACACATACACACGCGCTTGCGCACACCCACACACACATATATACTTGTAAAAATTGTATGCAAAAATTGGATCGAATGGGTGAATCTTCCGGGCGCTTAAAACAAATATTATACCGATTTTTACAAAATTAAAAAATACTTTTTGTGCAATTCGAGAAAAAAGTGTTAAAAATAATTTCCATGATAATTAAGTAGGTATGTTCGATAATTCGCCAAAACAAACAAACAAAAAAAAAAAACAGCATAGCATCATGAAAAAAAATAATTGAATTTTTTAAAGATTTTTAAACGGAGAATTTCACTTTTGTTTACAAATTTGTCAAAAGTGGTTGACATGATCGATTTAATGTAAATTTTATTGACTAAAAAACGAACAAGATTTTTCACTAAAATTTTGGACGTACTAGAAAGGATTAACAAATTTAAAAAAGATATTAAAAAATACTTCGGTCTTTCTTATAATATTATCATAAACATTTAGACAATAAAAAATTGTTTAATCAAGTTTGGGACCTTTTTTCATAAGGGTATGCACTTTTTTAGCGAATTTTTGAACATACCTATAAGCAACAATCTCCCGGTGTAATGTATACAGATTATATGAAAACGAATACACATCTAATTGAGATAACTAGAGATTAATCAAATCAATAAGTACTTACCTGAAATGGATTGGCTCTTGGCAATATTTGCTTGCTTTTTGATTGAAAATATGATATTTTTCCCTCTCAAAACGAGACAAGCAAACACTTTATTTTTAGAGTAAATAAATTAAACCAGTCCACCTCTTTCGTTTTCTTTTTTCTTTTCTTTTTCTTTTTTGCTTAAATTAAATTTAAATTATATATATGGGAAAGCCTACAATTTTAAAAATTAATGTTTTTAAAAACAGTAATGCTAAAATATTTTTTAGAAATAATTGTTTTTCCTTTGCTTCTTTTCGAAAGGACGATGATATTATAAGTATATATATATATCTTTTTTTGTAGTTATTGGCGACATGTGATATTATTGCATCACAGGGTTGGTTCGTTTTCCTTTACTCTGACAGGAGAATCAAGTAAATGCTTGTCAGCCAAAGAACTGGGCGCAATAAGATGACCAAACGACACTGTGTCAATTACAAAACCTCCTTCTTATACAATACTGCTACTGCTACTTATTTTTTTTTAATCGGATTGGGAAGCTATTAGCACGTGTGTGTAGTAATCGACTTAAAATTGCCCCAGGACTGAAAAATAATGTATATATATATATATATATATATATATATATATATATATATATATATATATATATATATATATCATTATGAAAACACAATGGGAAAAGCCTGCATTATAACTGTCAATGCTAGGGAAGCCAAATCGTTGTACTTGGTGTCTGTAGATGAAACAAAAGCGTACCAGACAGTTGCATAACAGGTCGGTGTCTCCTAAGTTTATTTTCTACTAAGCGATCAGGGCAGCGAATGCTGGACGATCTCCTCAGAAAACTGGAGGCAACGGCGATGTGGTTCTACAGAAGGATCATGAGAATGATATGGATGGAACTTTTGAGCAACGAAGAAGTCTTAAGGAAAATGGGAACAAAATAGAAATCTTACTTTTAGAATCAGACTGAGACGGCTGGAATCTCTTGAACACATAATTTAGGAAAGGCGGCTTGGAGTGTTTGACACTGACAGGACATATCGAAAGCAAAAGGGATAGGGGAAGGCAGCGTGCCAACTACCTGACGAGTTTGTGTGGCGGGACGAGAGTGGTCTTAGCAAAGGGATAAACGTTGCTAAAGGATAGGAGATTGTGAGGTCATGATCACATACATTTAGAAGATTCACAGCACATAGAAGAAGAAGAAGAAGAAGAAGAAGAGGAGGAGGAAGAAGAAGAAGAAGAAGAGGAGGAGGAGGAAGAAGAAGAAGAAGAAGAAGAAGAAGAAGAAGAAGAAGAAGAATTAAGATAAAGGATAGGAGATTGTGAGGTCATGATCACATAAATTTAGAAGATTCACAGCACATAGAAGAAGAAGAAGAGGAGGAGGAAGAAGAAGAAGAAGAGGAGGAGGAGGAGGAAGAAGAAGAAGAAGATTTAAGATAAAGGATAGGAGATTGTGAGGTCACATACATTTAGAAGATTCACAGCACATAGAAGAAGAAGAAGAAGAAGAGGTGGAGGAGGAGGAGGAGGAAGAAGAAGAAGAAGAGGAGGAGGAGGAAGAAGAAGAATTAAATGTATGTGACCTCACAATCTCCCTATCCTTTATCTTAAATCTTCTTCCTCCTCCTCCTCTTCTTCTTCTTCTTCTTCTTCCTCCTCCTCTTCTTGTGAGGTCATGATCACATACATTTAGAAGATTCACAGCACATAGAAGAAGAAGAAGAAGAAGAAGAAGAAGAAGAAGACGAAGAAGAAGAAGAGGAAGAAGAAGAAGAATTAAGATAAAGAAAGGGGAGGATACGAGTATATATCAGAGTATCAGATCAGAAGTCGTTGACAAGAAATACCAATTTAGAAAAAAGATAATGAAAGAATAATTTTTCTTTTGATAACAAAAAGGCAAGTCAAGAAACAGATGAACCTTCTTGCTCTGATACGGCATCGCTGACCAGAGTGCTTTCTTAACTGAAGTCAGCGATTTGGGTGGATGTTTACTCCGATGGAATCAACAACCACGTGACCAAGGCAAGCCTTCAAGATGGCGAGCTTTCAACGGCTGTGGTTTAAACTGAACATGGTTAGGCACAGCCATATCTACTTGCCCAAGATTAGTTGCACATGAATGAATATCTCCTCGTGATTTCAACACAGATATATGGAGGGCAATGGTCAGGGACTCAGCTACGCAGCGACCCCACGACCACACCCATTTGTCAGACTAATGGTGATTTTGTTTTTGATCAACAACTTTAGAACCAAAGTTACCTTTTGTTTTTCGCTGACGTGTGCATGCTAAAACTAGAACAATTCCCCAAACTAAAATAGCAGTGTGCAGATGAAAACATGAAGACAAGGCGTGTAATTCAGGAAGGGAGACGTTAATTAATTAACGTCGTTTGGTGGTTAATAGATAAAAGTATTAATTAATGTAGGTGTTAAAGAAGAGTCATTCCACTGTCTTTTGTTTATCTTTATTGGCATATTCACGACGTTTCGGTTGCTGTACGCTCCGGCCTTATTCAGGGGATATACGTTGGAATTTCATACTGAAATCCTTATTTCATCCTCGAAGGTTGATTGTTCTAATTCCACGTGGCGCAAGGTACTGAGCCATTCAACAGATAAACAGAACTAAGGTTTTCATTTAATATGTGAATACATATATGCCATCGTATAACCGTTTAAAAAGTCTGCTGTGTCAGTCCAACGTAGTGTTTCTCAGTCTTTTTAAGCAATGGCACACCTAAGAGAAAATTATCAAGGCATACTTAGCAAAGTTTTAAAGGGTATACATTTAAATATTATGAAATAAAACCATAGATTTTAAAAAAAATCCACACATAAACAGGAACTTTATTTCACTGCCCAAGGGTATTAGCACGTAAGTCAATATAATGGATTCCAGTTGAATCCATTACATTCACTTACGTGCTAATACCTTTGGGAAAGGTATGAATCCTTTTCTCCCCACCCCCAGCTATGGGTAAATAGCAGACTATGTTCTATAACCTTGGATGGCAACTGGTCTACCGCAGAAAGAAATAGCAATCTACTGTGGGATAAAATCTGCCTCGTCAGTCATGTATCGAAAGATACATGATCGCCTATGCTGGTATCACGCATGGCATATAATTGACTGATTTGGGCAACATTTAGTGTGAAACCCATGCCTGGTGATTTTGGCAAATGTGCAGATCCTCATTTCTTCTTCAATTGAGCGTAGTCTTTCTCGCTTCTTATTTTTGATGTTATATCGGGTTGAGAAACTTAATTCACATAAATAAGAATTCGAAAATTGCAATAAAACGGATAAAACTTTTTTTTGTCAATGTGGGATATTCCTTTTGTATTGAAATCCAAAATGTATCAATGGGTACAGTCGAATGTTCTATTTTGAGCACTCAATCACTAGAAATAGTGAGCAATTCTTCTTTTTCACATAACGAGAAGCCAGTATTAGAAAGAATATAGTGAAAAGAATTATTAGAAGAAAAGTTTAAAACTTATTCATTTATTCAAATACTAACGCTGTATTGTTACTAGTTCCACACACACACACACACACACACACACACACACACATACATATATATATATATATATATATATATATATATATATATATATATATATATATATATATGCCATGACAATATTTCGCAGAGATCTTTTAAGAGGATCGCACAGCACACTAGAATTGAAAATAGCCGGTCTAATGATATCAGAATAGTCTTCAGAGTTTGTAAGCATTTAAAGCACTGAAACCAGACACATTGTCTCCATTTTTTCCGGTCGTAAAATCTATTTTTAACTGGTGCAACGACTCCCATGTGAAAATTGTTCTCATTAATTTTGTATTCTTTTTATCTTAGTACTTGTATCATCTTATACCCAAGCATCATATATAGTAAAATTTTGTGTGACAAATTTCGAATGTGTGCATGTGTGTGTTGTTTTTGTTTTATAGCCAGGCTGTTGAATATTTGCTTTTGAACATTGATTAAAACATAATCAGTCGATTTAGACGTCATCGTCAAAACTGGGAAGAGGCTTTA
>CAHIKZ030005067.1:1135000-1150000 GCA_903632075.3 Acanthosepion pharaonis
TCGCATCTGAGGAAAATTATACTGAAGAGGTGCCCAGCCCTTGGGAACAGCTGCCCGAGGCCGCGTCCTCCCATTGCACCAGAGTTAGGGATCGGTGCTAGCACCGAGGCCAGCGCAAACGACGGTTGCGGGGGCACGGGGAATTTTTGTTCCTTGCCCGGGTGCATGCGTTCGGGCTCCCCACATTAAACCGACCTTGTGTCACAACCTGACCTCGTGGGGGGTTGAGTAAATATCTACCTCCAGATATTAATCTATTAGGAAATGTGATTCCCCGTTGAGATGTATACGAATAAGGAAAATAATATTCAGGCAAAGAATATTTCTGGGATTTTATAAAAACTGTCGCAAGTAATTTGAAATTTGAAACAATAGAAAAACTCAATGATTGAAAGATAGGTGAAAGTTATAGAATGCCAAGGAGCCAATATTAAAAATAACAAAATTGGAATTTATTTAGAATCAAGGGTTGGGTGAAAACCTTTTCACATCAAAGCCTACTGAATTTGGTGCAGACCGTATTGATAAGTGGCAATAAGTCGTTGAAAACAATGGTGAATACATAATTGAATAAAATGCAATTGGATTTTATTGTTTGAAGGATAAAGTTGATAAATAAAAACGGAAATTATTTGTGACTCAACGTAATGGGAAGATGGAATTCTTTGTTCAAGCAAAGAAATTAAATAAGAAGTAATAAAAACTGCTGCAAATAATATTTAAATTTGAAGCAAAAAAAAAAAAAAAACATTTCAGGAAGTCAATGGATGAAAAATGGATGAAGATTATAGAATGCCAAGGAGCCGATATCAAAAATAATAAAATGAGAGAATCTATGAGATATTGTGCAAATCAAATATACGTTTCTATGCTTAAATATCTTTTAAATTTATTTATGTTCAAGTTATTCCTTTTAAATTTGTTTGTTTTAATAAACATGACACACCCAAAATAAGTTATTATCAATATATTCTTCTAATAAGGATATATATTATAAGCTGAAATTAATGATATATTTCTTATGTAAGTATATCCTGAATTTTATTAACACCAGCTGATTGATATTAATTTTATTATGAAAACAATGTCTTGCATAATAAACTTGATGTAGTTTACACATCTCATTCTATCATTCTGTTAGTATGTTCTCTATCTATCTATCTATCTATCTATCTATCTATCTATCTATCTATCTATCTATTTTAGTCTGTTCCTATCTTAGTCTGTTTTTATCTATCTATCTATCTATCTATCTATTTTAGTCTGTTCCTATCTTAGTCTGTTTCTATCTATCTATCTATCTATCTATCTATCTATCTATCTATCTATCTATTTTAGTCTGTTCCTATCTTAGTCTGTTTCTATCTATCTATCTATCTATCTATCTATCTATCTATCTATCTATCTATCTATCTTAGTCTGTTCCTATCTTAGTCTGTTTCTATCTATCTATCTATCTATCTATCTATCTATCTATCTATCTATCTATCTATCTATTTTAGTCTGTTCCTATCTTAGTCTGTTTCTATCTATCTATCTATCTATCTATCTATCTATTTTAGTCTGTTCCTATCTTAGTCTGTTTCTATCTATCTATCTATCTATCTATCTATCTATCTATCTATCTATCTATTTTAGTCTGTTCCTATCTTAGTCTGTTTCTATCTATCTATCTATCTATCTATCTATTTTAGTCTGTTCCTATCTTAGTCTGTTTCTATCTATCTATCTATCTATCTATCTATCTTAGTCTGTTCCTATCTTAGTCTGTTTCTATCTATCTATCTATCTATCTATCTATCTATCTATCTATCTATCTTATCTGTTCTATCTTATCTATCTATCTATCTATCTATCTATCTATCTATTTTAGTCTGTTTCTATCTATCTATCTATCTATCTATCTATCTATCTATCTATCTATCTTCTAGATAGTCTCAGTCATACCATGATAACAGCATCAAGAAGAAGAGGAAGAAGACGAAGACTAAGTGTTTTATTTCGATAAAATCATCATCATCATCATCATCATCATCATCATCATCATCATCATCATCATCAGTTTCTAGTTCACTGTAAAACAAAGGCCTTTCCCAAATCCTACCCTGACAAATATTACTGTGCTATTCTCTGCTATGCCATCCCATGCCAGCAAATCTTGATACCTTTACTCACTTTTCCTTTTTTTTCTCAACTACATTTACGCCCTCCCCCTCGCCTAGCCCTGATATCGATGGCCCAACACTGTCTTCCTTCTGGATAGTAATGATGGCAGTCCTTCTTGCTTTAGTCACATTATCACATTTCATGTTGAAAACTCAGAGCAGCCTGACACTCTCATTTTCCACAACTGCAGGTGGCTTATGCTCAGACCACATTTCTCATTGTTATTATTCTTATTAGATTATTAGGACCTTGTTAATGGTTTATTCACTTCAACGTAACAAATATAAAATTTAGCTTTTCTTCTGCATTACCGTTATTTTTCTTCTTCCTTATTTTTTCATGTTATGCTTTTTATCTTAGCTAAGTATTATCTGGAGAATCCCTGCCTAATTTTCCACTTAGAACGCCACTTAGAACTGACTCTCTGTTGAGTGATATGCATATAACCTCTTCTAAGGTTTCTAATCAAGATTCCGATAAAGCATGTGGGCCCAATGGTATCACTGTAAGAGCCATTAAGAAGTGTGCACCCGAACTGGCTCCTGTTCTCTCTAAACTGTATAATAAATGTCTCGTTGCCTCTCGCTTTCCCGCTTGCTGAAAATCATTATATGTTGTTCCAGTTTTTAAGAACTCCGGTTATTAGAAGATTGTTTTTTTTATCGAGTTTTTATTTATTTATTTATTTTTTTTGCAACCAGTCTCGAGTGCCAAACAAGGCAAGAGAGACAAGTTTTGCACTGTTATTAACCCATATCTGGTGGGAAAAAATGATGGATTCATACCTTTTTCAGGAATATTTCTGCGAAAGTGAACGTAACGAACCCGACTGGAATTCGAACTCATTTCGCCGATTTCTCTTTCTGCTAATCGTTACAAGGTCCGCACATCCTTTGAAGAACGGGAGCAATTACGAAAGTAACTAATTATGATTGACTAATAACTTTTGATCTAAATATGAACGACGATACTTTTAATCAGAATCGATATATCCTCGGTCATCTCAATCTCAATGTTGCCTGCTTGTGACGACAGCGCGCACATATCCAGTTTTCCCCCGGCAAAAATCGCCTCTGATAAAAGCCGGTAATCTTGACAGGATCGCTAAGGCGTGATGGATGGTAATATGAGTCTAGATCGAGTTTTAAATGGATTATTGATCTAGATAAGCTAAAAAGCTTATTAATCCAAGCATTCTGATTGAAGATTGAATGCTATCATATTTTATTTTTCCAGTATTTATTATATGCACATGCACGTCTGGAGGTGCACGGATATAGACATATACATTCATATCTCTCTCTCTCTCTCTCTCTTTCTCTCTCTCTATTTCTCTTTTTCTCTCTCTCTCTTTCTCTCTATCTCTTTTTCTTTCTCTCTCTCTTTCTCTCTCTCTATTTCTCTCTATTTCTTTCTTTCTCTCTCTCTCTCTCTCTATATATATATATATATATATATATATATATTCTCTCTCTCACACACACATACACAATAATAATTAAGTAAATAATAATTACGTAAACCTTTATTTTTTCCTCTCGATAAAGAATGATATTTGGAAGCGAATGATTACATTATTATTGTGGAGGTTTGATCGATGTACTGGACGTTTCTTTACTGTATCATAACAATATCTATATTTCTATCTATCTATCTATCTGTCTATCTATATCTATATATATATATATATATATATATATATATATATATATATATATATAATGTTGAAAGTACTTGTGAAAATAAAAAAACTATACAAATAATTACGGCCTTTTACTTGATCAGTTTTGTACTAACACTAAGAAATTAATCCGTGAACTTGAGAAGATTACAATAAAAATAAATAAACATAATATGACTCAATTATTCGACCAAACATACTTCCATGAAGTGCTGCCTATATATATATATATATATATATATATATATATATATATATATATATATATATAGAGAGAGAGAGAGAGAGAGAGAGAGATGAAGCAGCATGCTTGGCCGGTATAGCACACAGGAACCACTGTTTTCGGTTATGTCAGTGTGACAGCTGTCGTCATAACAGGTGCCTATTCGTTGCTACTCGTAATAAATGTAAGCGAGCCCACGAAGAAGCTAAGTCCCTGTTTGCTGAGAGAATGAGGAATCGTACAGCCTCTGACAACTTTGGCTCTCGTGATTATTGGCAGCTCTGTAATGGGGCATTAAATAAGTGTAAGGTCTATATTCCTCCCCTCTTCAATCAATTTGAGGTGTTAACATCCTATGCTGATAAAGCTGAATGCTTTCCCCGTAAATTCTCCTTAAACTCTACTCTTGATTCATCTGGAATATCCCTGCCTAACTTCCCACTGAGAACAGAGTCTGTTGAGTGATATGCATATAACCCGTTCTATGGTTTCCGCTATCTTCTCGAACCTAGATCCCAACAAAACATGTGAATCCGATGGTATTCCTGTAATAGTCGTTAGGAAGTGTGCTCCTGAACTGGCTCCTGTTCTCTCTAAACTGTATAATAAATTCCTCGCTGCCTTCTGCTTTACAGCCTATCGGAAGCCATCATCAGTTGACCAGTTTTAAAGAAATCTGGTGAACCGCCCGACACTTCTAACTAGCCTTTTACTTCTTTTGGGGAAACTCCGAGAGGCCTGTCTATATTTCTGAGATGAGGTATTGTGTACACTATTTACATTATTCGAACATTATTGTTCTCATTTTGTCGCCATAATTATTACAACGTTTCGGCCGTTGTACGCTCCAGCCTTCTTCAGGTGGTTGGAATGTCGAACTGAACCCTTTATTCGCTCACTGGGGTAGACTGTTCTAGTTCCACGTGCCATGTTTAATGGATGTCAGTTATGGATGTCAGTTTTATATTTTTTTATATTTACGAACGCACATGAATATACATCAAACGAACTAAAAGTCAAAAGTAAATTATGGAGGATGCTAAGTGATATAATTTAATGTTTAATAAACGAAAGTGACTAAATGTTGTTTCATTTATTAAACATTAAATTTCACCACTTATCATCTATCTATCTATCTATCTATCTATCTATCTATCTATGTCACTCTTTTCATATCTATCTATCTATCTATCTATCTATCTATCTATCTATCTATCTATCTATCTATCTTGTTTTATTTTAATTTTGCATTGACCCACGTGTCCCACTTGCCTACTCACTGCCTATAAAACTGGCTTGCTGTCATTTTATGACAAACCCCATGTTGTTACGTAGCATAGACAATGAACTTCATTTTATAATCATTAATATAGACAATGTATTTCATTTTATAATCATTAGATACACTAATAATAAAAACAACATTTGACAGTTGATTCAGTGTTTTTGGTGGAATGTAAAAGTTCTACATTCATTGTAAAGAGTTCTCTGAAAGCGTAAAATATTGTCCTGGAACAAAAGTTTGTATTGTTTTTCAATAGGTGGCGTTTGAACACGTGACTGAAATGTATAACCTCCGAGGCTGCGCTGAAAAGTTCATAGTTTTACTATGAAGGAGTGACGATAGAGCTGTGAAATCTTACATGCGTTAATTTCTACTATTTATATTAATAACTGCATTGTTTAAACTGATACTTGATTGTTTAAATAAGACATAAAATATAACTAGTAGCGACTTCCCTTGAAGATGGACAAAATTTGGCATCGTCGTGTTTTCAAGTACCTGCAGAAAATGGGTTTAGACCCCCAAAAACATTCATATTGACATGGTTGATACGTTAAGGAATGCTTTTTCAGCTTTAAAAACGGTGTAAAGTTGAGCTACTGAATTTAGGAAAGTTAGGGAGAGTCTTGAAGATAATCCAAGATCTGAACGTTCTGCAGTTGCCATCACAAAGGAAAACATTAATCGTGTTCACCACGTGGTGATAGATGACAGGCAATTGACTATAGATCAAATAGCCAATGCTATTAGCATATCCTGTAAGAGAATTGAGAATATTCTGCACAATGAACTTGGCATGACGAAAGTTTCTGCTTGATGGGTGCCACGTCTTCTGACACTTGATCACAAGCGCACCAGGCTGATGACATCATGGAGAAATCTAGCATTGTTTGAGACAGATCCAGCTACTTTCCTTGAGTGTTTCTTAACCCAGGCTAAGCTTTGGGTTTATCCCTTTGAGTAAGAGACAAAGTGACAATCCATTCCGTGGAAACAACCGTCCTCACCGACTCTAAAGAAAGCCAATGTTGTTTCATCTACAGGGAAGGTGATGACCTCAGTTTTTTTGGGGATGCAAAAGTTAGTGCGTTTATTGACTATCTTCAAAGGGACCACACCATCAATAGAGAGTACTATGCCAATTTGCTGAGGCAGTTACGAAAATCTATTCAAATCAAATGACCAGGAAAACTGACGAAAGAGGATTTGTTTGATCAGGACAATGCTCCATCACACGAGTCCTTGGTTTCGATGACTACTGTACGTGATTGTGGCTTTAAACTGGTTGATCACCCTCACCATTCTCCTGATTAGGCTATATCTGACTATCATCTGTTCCCCAACGTGAAAAAATACTTGGTCGTTTGAGGATTTCATATCTGCTGTTGATGATTTTTTTGACCAATAGGATGTTGTCAATGGACCGAAGCACTGTAACAACGATGGAAGAAGTGCGTGGACCGAAGGAGGTGAGGGGCTATATTAAGAAATAGTCTTTATTTGGTCACATCTCCTGCGAGTATCTTGGTCAGCCTATGAACTTTTCAGCCGACCATAGTGTATACGTATTTTGAATTTTGACCTTTCAACCAGTCTTTTAATACGATTCGTATGCAGATTGTGAATTTTACATCTTTTTACATTAAAAGGGAAAATGAAAGAAAATGAATGTTTTTTTTCATCCTTTTTTTAATTTTTGGAAAGGAAAAAACGAAACTAAAACACACAAGAAAAAAACGCTGTACAAAAAACAAACAAACAAAAAATACAATATGTGCCATCTATAATGATGGTGTTATAGCTGAGAAAGCTTTCCGTAAATTGCAGTTAAAGATTTTTATCTGGAAAATCGAGGACATTCAAGAAAGTCTTCACTTCTTGATGATCACCAAATCGAAACACCAATTATTTTAATCCACGTCACACGACACGGGCCAGAGATATTCCACATATTTCATACGAGCACTGTAAGGTATTTGAAAACGCCTGGATGAGTGAATCGCTACGAAGTTTAGGTACCTCACGATTTAACAGGAAAAAATTAACTAAAGTTCCATCTACGGTTTTCAGCTGAAACACATCAAAAACGATTCATTTACTTTAAGCAAAGATGGTAGGTGATAAAAAGGGGACTGCTTACAACAATGTGAATCGAAAAATGTATTGTAAAAAGAGAAATGAATCACTGTTAATCTCCCCAAAAATCTGTCTACATCTGAGCTTTTGGTGCCTACAAAACTTTCTTCACGGGAAGAATTTCAATTTTCTGGAAGCATATAAAACCACTTAGACCAATTCATCACCCAGAAAATGCCAAGTTCTGGGAGGATGGAATCATGAAGCTGCCACAAAGATGCTGAAATTTAATAGAACAAAATGGTATATATGTACAATAATAAATTCTATCTTTTAAACTCACTTAAATATGCAACAAACCTTAGTACTAGATTGGTGGTAAGATCTCATCAATTCACACTTGAATTGGCTAGATGTCACTGTAAGTTCTATGCTAACGGTCTTTTTTCTCGCACTTCTCGCTTGTGGAACTCCCTTCCGGCTTCTTCCTTTCCAGCTAACTTTGATTTTCAATAATCGAAATGCAATGTCAATAATTATCTACGGTCTTCCATCATTTCTTTTCTATTGTTTTCGCTCCTTAATAATGTTTTCTTTTTACTTATTCTTTCACACTCAGTAACCCCATGCGTCTTAGTGTCTTTACTATTTTGCATGGAGTGAAATGATTAAAAATAATAATAGAAAAAGTATCACACATTTCCCACCCAAAAGTTTCCATCGAATCAGTACCGAGCATAGCACTTAACCGCATTTCAAACCGAGAAGAAAAATCTAACAACAGCACAACTATTCAAATAGAGTAGAATTGTACCTTTTCAAAAAAAAAAAAAAAAAGAATGCACGAAGACATCTTTTTATTTCACACATTTCTTTAGAATTCATCTTCTCTATCATTTTTATTTTATTTTATCTGTTCTTTAATAACTGTTGTTACTTGAGTACCTTTGTTTCGATAAAAATGGCGACGATGAGTAATGTAGCCTCAGAAACAGATGACTAAAGAAAAACTAAGCTTGTTTCTTACGACTATTAATTCTAGAACTCATAAAGCTATACAAAATTGTTGACCCCATGACCTAGACCTATTTGATATTTCCTAGACCTTTTTGTTATTTGCTATGCGTGTCTTTTTCCTTTTTGATTTTTTCAAATTAATAGACTATTCCATTACGTTCATGTGATGTAATTTTCATCTGTGCCACTGTCAGTTTTAATGTAAGACTGTGCGTTTTATTGCTCCCTCAAAGGAACTGGAATGCGGTTATGACATAATGGGTGGGAGGGTCCCCGACACCTCCCTTATAAGAAAAGAGATGGGAATATTTATTTAAGATTGCTGGGTAAGCAGTAATTTTATTAAAAACTGCGGTGATATGAAAGAATGCTGGCTTGGGAGAGTAGGTGGGTTAGAAGGACAAGAGAGAAGTATTTTAGTATAGACCGCCATCATCACGTCCAGTCACGTCACGATTATCCAGTGGTTATGAGATAAAGAGCAAAAGTAGAGGAGGAAGGAAAGTTTTAATTCTCCAATAATTGGTAGATATATATATATATATATATATATATATATATATATATATATATATATATATATATATATATATATATATATATATATATATGTTTGGATAAATAATTTAAACGTGTTATGTCTATTTTATTTTTAATCCTTTAAATTCCCCGAATTAATTTCTTGATGTCTGTAGAAAATTGATCAAGAAAAATTCCGAAATATTCTTTCAAATAATTTTTATTTTCTCAAGTACTTTCAATCTCACCTGAGACCATCTTCAGGGATTGCATATCTCTGGATGTGTTATGCGTTAACACTGTAAATATTTTTTCGTCGCCATGCAAGGGAGGCAACTTATGTGATTTTTAAAAAGAGTTTTTATTTGTAGTATTTTAATTTAGTATTTTTTATATAACACCTCGCTGCTGCAAATATTTAAGAACTTGTTGCTTTACTCAAAGTTGAATTTATTTTTGAGAGAAATTCTCTTATTCGAAGGTCTTCCAGAATTTTAAGTTTTTTCTTATTATCTTGATGAAGCACTGATATATTTTCGACTAATATCTGTCTAAATTGCAAATATGGACATGAGTGTTCCTTTAATGTTCTGAGATTTAACTATGATCGTTCAAGTGAAGCGTAAGCCTTCTCGTCATTGTTGTTGTTGTAAAACCAACATACATATTAACATTGTTATCAGACATGCAACCTCCCAAATGATATTTAAATTGATATAAGATGTTGGTCTTTTGTAAGACTTTAGTTGACGGAGAAGAGATGTAATGGAGGATTAAGTTAATTGTATGGAATTTAGTATAGTATATAATTAACCAGTGGAGGATATATTAATATTTATTAGAATTTTTTCCACCTGATTATGGTCATTATTTGAATGAAAATTTCTACAGGCACCAAGAAATTAATTCGTGGACTTGAAAGGATTAAAATAAAATAAACACAATACGTCTAAATTATTTAACCAAACATGCTTGAATGAAAATATGATTCATATATATATATATATATATATATATATATATATATATTTAATTTTGATTATATATATATTTCTTCATTAAATATATATTGCTTCATATTACACACACACACACACATATATATATATATATATATATATATATATATATATATATATATATATATATGTATATATATATATTGTCGTCCGCAGGCAGAAAGACTGTTTCGCTGTAACACAGCTCATCAGTGTGGCTAGACATCCGATTGCCTTAAGCTATTTTCCCCTAAGCTATCGGCTCTCGGCAGAGAGGAAGGTGAATTCTTCTAAGAATTTTTAAAAGAATTTTCTAAGTATTTATTTGCATTATTAGCAGAAGCAGTTACTGTTTACAAATTCGCGCTTTCTCTCAAAATTTTCGACCGAAATTTATTTTTTCGGGGGCGAAAATTTTCATTAACAGACATATATATATATATATATATATATATATATATATATATATATATATATATATAGTTTTATGGCATGCTGTATTTATGGGTAAAAGTGCTCAGTACTAGGGATAGAGCGTGTATAAATATACGTATAATTTTTCTCGTCTTCATATAAGTGTTTTCTTTTCTGGATATAAAGTGTGTAAAAATTCTCCAAATGTTCTGTATATCCGAGCGCTTCCCACTCCAAAAGGCAATACCTGCTCCTATTTATTCTTGGGAGAGTCCATGCGTGCGTGCGTAAATTACTATAACACTAAATTACAGAGAACCAATATTATTATCAAGTTACATGACTCTTAAGGGACTGCATAGCTCAATTAGGACATTTAAATACACATGGAAACCTATCAAACTCCATCCGTAATATACTTGTAGAAAATAGAAGGATAACATCTTTATCCACATGTAAACAAAAAATAAAAAATAAATAAATAATGGAAGCACGAATAATAAAAAAGAAAAGGCAACACTCAATAACATCAACTATGAACACGGCCAATGTTCTGACCGTGTTTGGAGAATAAAAAAACAAAAGCAAAACATTTCTATAACTCTGGATACGTACATGAAAATCCGTACATTTAGTTAAAATAAAAAGCATCCTTTATAATGGCTAAAACAATAGCCGAAGAGATATGAAGAACATTTGGACAATTTTTACAGACTTTATATCCAGGCAAAAAAGACTTAGACGAGCACAAGAAAAATCAAATAAAAATCTTAATCGCATTACCTTGTGGGTTGTCTTTAATGAAACGTGTATAAAAGAGGGATTGCTGCTCAAACATAGATATATATATATATATATATATATATATATATATATATATATATATATATATATATATGATATGACATGAATCATTCATAAAAAACAAATATAGAGGTTAATGATTTAAATGGCGAGAATACATCTTCGCAAACAATTTCAATAAGTTACACTAACCCCGAACCTGTATATGAATATGTTCCCTGTTTATAAATTCCAGTTTCATAAGGTTTTTTTTTTAGTTTTTACAAGCTTTCGTTTGTTCCTACAGACATCCTCAGGTATGGAAATAGATTTGTTCTTGTTTTTTACTTCTCGGTAATAAGATATATATAATATATTTGTTATTGTATGAATGATTCATGTAATTATAAATTGAATTGCACCTATAATCGAAATTAAAATAAATGATCCAACGTGCAACTTTCGGATAATATGTGTGACATTCCTGTAATTATTGAACAATATAGTTCATGCCACATTGACGGAAAACCTACCAGTACAAAAGAATTCTCTTATTACTATATTTGTACAAAAACGCACAACCTTAAAATTTAAAATTCAAACTCAGCGTTGCGACCACACGTTCCAAAATAATAACACATTTCTCATAGCATTTTTTCGGATTACATCTATATTTTCGTTGTCCTCTTATTACCGAGAAGTAAAAACAAGAACAGCAGTGTGTGTGTGTGTGTGTGTGTGTGTGTGTGTGTTACGTATGTTTAAAAAATTCCCAGTACCTACTATTTTAAAAATTAGGGACTGAATATACAGTACAATTTTTACTTTAAATATGGAATTGAGAATTTCCCTTTTCGTGGGTCTGCAGTCGTTGAAAACGACTTTGATTAAATATTATTATTATTATAATTATTATTATTATTATTATTATTATTATTATTAATACCCAAAATAACGATGTAACTATCCTCTGGGATATGCCAATTCAAACTGACAGGGAAATAAAAGCCTGAGACTGTACCAATAGCAACATGGGCCTCGTGAGAAAAAGGAATGGACAATTTTACTTACAGTGTCCCAGGTAACATCAACATACAAGTTGACCAGAATATTGCCTTACTAGGAACATCCCATATACTAAGAAAAATGCTATCAATTAAATGACAATTCTCTTAAAGGGCCTAAGGAACAGTTTTGATACGGCTCTACGGGATACAAAGCAGGAAGTATAACTTACACAAATAATAAAATCCCAATTCAAATTACATTTATTTTTATATCCTTTCTGACAAAACGTGATTGCTTTTCGAACACTCAAATATATATAAATACTTGTAGCAAGAAAAATAAGCAAATTAAAAGAATTGTTTCCATGGCTGTCAATCAAATATGAAAAGAAAACCGAACATTTGCAGCCAAAATGGTGGAAGTCAATACAAGTGCATATGGGTGCACGTTCGCAGAAAAAAATTATAGCAAATCTTTCAAATCGTCCTGAGTCTGTTTATATATACACACCATTAGTCTCCGCATTGAATACTGCTGCCATATCTGGCTTGATGCTCCTGTTGCATGTCTTGAGATTATTGACAAAATTCAAAGAAGGTTCTGTAATATAATCGATCTTGACCTGGCATCTCGATTTTCTCGCCGCCGTGATGTGGCTTCCCTTTGTCCTTTCTACAAATATTTTCATGGAAACAATTCTGATGAGTTTTTTCCCTGGTGCCTCGACAACATGAATTTAAGCGTTCTACTAGATTGGTAACTAGATCACATCGTTTTACTGTTGAACTAGCAAGATGAAATCGCTACTTCTATTCTGTTTCTTTTCTCGCACTTCTTACCTGTGGAACTCCGTTTCGATTTCTCGCCTGCAGCCACCTACAATCTTCAAAATATTGAATACAACGTCAATCACTATCTTCTGTCTTTTAAACACTGTTCCTTTTTTGTCCTTTCCTCAATCCCCCCCCACTAAAGTCTTCGCATTCTCTTTCACTTCTTGTAACTCGTTGCGTCTTAGTGACATTGTCGCCTTGCTTGGGATGAAACGATTAAAATAAATAAATAAAATATAGTAAGCAGCCCTTTATCTCGTGAGATACGGGTGGCGGCCTGTTTTGCCAAATTTCAGTCCTATTTGAAGTGGCTTAAAAGTCTGGTCTTTGCGTGGCACTCTCTTCTACAGGGTGGGTTAGACGCAACTGGAATGTGGAATGAAGGCCGGAGATGGTTCTCTCCCTCACTGTCTGGCCCCCGCGTTGTTTTTCTTTTCATTTCCAACAGTTGGTTTCATCTTTTCCCGCCACTCATGACACCTCCTTGAACAGCATCGGGTCAGCTGTTCCCAGTTACCAGATTCATTGCCTGTGAATTTCAGGGCTCTCTTGCAAGCGTCCTTGAATCGTAGTACAGGGTGATCTACCGGACGGTGTCCCGTTGCCAGATCACTGTACATGATGTCCTTTGGTATACGACTGTCATTCATTCGATGTACGTGACTCAGCCATTGTAGACGACGTTAACAAAGGAGAATATGCATGCTTCTGAAAGTGATGCTGAGGATACGTCGTAGATGGAAGCTTTCCTCTCGATTTTCTTGCTTGGTATATATTGTGCAATTATTATTATTATTGTTGTTGTTGTTATTATTATTTCATCTCCATGCATGCCTATAAAATCCACTAGAATCTAAGAGGTTACTAAGGATGGAAGAGGACAATAAAAGAACAGGATTCAAGAAGACAGAAAATGAAGATTGACATTGCATCTAAAGTTTTGAAGATCAAAGTTGACTGGGAAGAAAGAAGATGGAAGAGAGTTCTACAAGCGAGAAGTACAACAGAATCAACTGCAAGCATAGAACTTACGGTTTCACCTAGCCATTTCAATTGTAAAAGAATGAGACCTTGCCGACAATCCAGTACTGTAATTAAATTCCTAAAGTTTAGGTACCTTAGAGTAAAGTTCAACAGAAAAATTAGCATAAAATTATGTATAGAAAATTACAGGGAAGTTATCTTACAGTGGTGGGCTAGTGAGTGAAGCTGAGATGCCAGGTCAAGATCAATAACACTACAGATTCTTCCTTTATTTTATCAAGAATCTAAATATATAGCAGGAGCAACAAACCAAATGTGGCAGCAATATTCAAAGTAAGGACGAATAGTAGACTTATAAATATGTAAGAGTTCCTGGTAAGTAAAGTTGTCTCGCACGACACAGTGAATCAAATTTCCTGGCAATGGCAATTTATTCAGTGTAATCTTTCCACTTAATGTCTGTGGAAAACGTTTGTCCAAAAAGGTGCAATGAGTCAGCATCAGCCATATGATGGAAAGTAAAAAGGGGTATCTCAGATGAGCAAAAGAGAGCAGTTTCATTTTGGAAGCATTAAAATTAACAAGCCATTCCTTGCCCCAGTTAACAACAAATTCTATGTCATTTTTTAAAATCATTTTAACCTAACCAAGGCAATAATGTCACTAAGATGCAAGGGGTTACTGAGTGTGAGAGAATATGAGAAGAAAACAACACTATTTAGGGAAGAGAACAATAAAATAAAAAGAATTAAAATGACAGACGATAACAATTGACATTGCATTTAAAGTTTTGACGATCAAAGTTGACTGGAAAGCAGGAAACTGAAAGAGAGTTCCACAAGCGAGAAGTGCAAGAGAAGAAAGTATTTGCATAGTACTGCTACAGTTAGCAATTTCAACAATGACAGTATGAGACCTAAGTGCCAATCTAGTATTGCGCCTAAATTCGTGAAACCGAAGTACTGGAGAGAAAAGCTCGTTAGAACAATCACCGTAAAAATATTCATAGAAAA
>CAHIKZ030005067.1:1155000-1242500 GCA_903632075.3 Acanthosepion pharaonis
TTAAAAATTACAACGTAATCCTTACATTGAAAAGTTTGGATACCGCCGATATATAAGAAAACAGAAGCACTTACCTGAACTATAATGATGACGTTTGGCAGGTCGAATCACAGAGAAAGACTGATATGGCTTTTCGGAAACTGCATCAATGATCTTGAAGCGAACCAACTCCGTTAAGGGACGATTTTAAAACGTGGAAGCTCTTCTAGATGTATGTATGCATATCTGTTTATATAGATATATATAAGTTATCAAACTGTGTGTCGTACTTGTTGAGATAGGAAGACTGTGAAGCACCAGCACCACTGTGTGTGTCTGCGACGACAATGTGAATGCATGGAAACTTGCTTCTCTCAGCAAATATATCCATATAAAAATATTTTTACCCCTATCCCTCCGTTGTTCAATGTTTACTTTCTTTGTCCAAGTGTGTCAGGGATGAGTGGATCTTCCTCTTTCTACATGTGTGGGTGAGATAGATAGATAGATAGATAGATAGATAGATAGATAGAGAGATAGATAGATAGATAGATAGATAGATAGATCGATAGAGAGAGAGAGATATGAACAGAGTGGGATAGATAGATATGAACAGTAAGATAGATAGATAGATAGATAGATAGATAGATAGATGAAAGAGAAAGTGGAATGTGTTTGAAAACTTTAGTTTTTGTTCATGTATATGTTAAAAAAAGACTTGTGTTAGTGTGTGTACTTATATGTAGACGCGTCTTTCTTTACTTGGCTTTATATGCAAAATATGTGTGTGTCTGAATAAAATGTCAATAGAAAAGAAATACTGGAGGGAGGGAGTGGAAAGGAAGACCCAATAAATAAAGAGTTTGGGTTAAATGAAAAGAGAAAAAAGAGAGCGGGGTGTGAGAGATGGGGAGAGGGAATTATGTCCATTTGTTCGTAGTTATTGCCTATATTCTTCCTATTTTCTGATTGGTGGATTATAGCCACGTGATCAGAGACGTTTTGGAAGTTAAAATGATTTCTTCTCTTTCATAATAATAATAATAATAATAATAATAATAATTGCATTTTTGTTCATGAGCAGCGCCACGTCGAATTGTCGAATTTTTTTTTGTTTTTTCAAAGTGTGAATGATGAGGCACCCATGGCGACTTGGGAACAACCTTAATCGAACAACGCCTGAGATGACTTGGTGACCCGATCTCAATGTATTTCTATTTTTATGCGCCGCTTTTTATCAAAGCCTGTATATTACTCGCATTTGGCTGTTTTGCATGTACCTCGTATACACTTATCGCATTGGCTTCATGATGGATATTCTGTTTGATACCACTGATTTGGACGTCAGTTTCCTGGCCCAAATCAATTGGGTAGGTCCCCTTGAACATGTTAACACCTTTAATCCATTAGGATCAGAAGTGAGTTAAGTAGCAATAGAGAGGTCGTGATCCAAAAAATCCGAGGTCATTATTCCAAAATTCCAAAATTTTAAAATATCAAGACTGTAAGTATAAAGAACTCACATCACAAATGAAACACACAACTAACTTTTCACCCATGATGAGCTAAAAAAAATCCTGTGGTTCAATGTTCATGTTTAATCTTGGTGAATTAAGATGGCCTTCAGTAAATATTCTGTTTGATATCACTGATTTGGATGTCAGTTTCCTGACCCTAATCAATTGGGCAGGTCCCCTTGGGGTTGATGTACTGTGCATTTCTGCTCATATATGGTTGTAGTGGGCAAGAATTATGGCTAGGTGCCAAGAGGATTTTTCATTAAGTTCAAAGGATGAGGCAACCAAGGTTACTTGGGTGTCACATGTAGATATTTCAAAACATCCTCAATTGGAGATTAAATAGACGGGGTTATCTGACCTGAAGGTATTTCTAACTGGGTTGAATGTCTATACACTGCTTTTATCAAAATCTATCACCATATCACACAGATTTGGCTGTGATGCATGTGCCTGGTATACCCTTATCAGACTGGGTGTTAAAAATTATGTGAGCCCAAAATGCAGATTCTGTGATAAATATCCAGAAACTATTGACCATCTTTTATCATTTTGCACGGTATTGGCACCCACTAAAGATAAAATCTGGCATGACAAAGTGGGCCAATATTTGCATTGGAAAATTTGCAACTTATACGGAAAGGATGTGAAAGAAATTGGTATGAACACCACCCAGACCCGGTTACAGAGATAAGACCTGTAAGAATTTTATTGGACTTTAAAATACACAGAATAGTCAACGGTAATCGCCCAAACATCATGATCAGAGACCGCGAAGACAAAATGTGCCTTCTTATTTAGATGGCAGTCCCCGAAGACTGTAATGTATCGTTGAAGATCTTCAAGAAACTATCCAAATACAAGAATCTTGAAGTGAAAATGTGGCACATGAAGATTTCAATAATTCCTATTGTAGTTGGAGCCCTCGGATTGATTGGAAAATGATTCCAATAGACTCCTTAAAAAGGTTCCTGGCAGCCCAGGTCTTAAAGAAAAACAAAACATTGTACTCACCAGTACCTTACGAAGGGTTTTATCTATGTAAAATATGTGTGATCTTAGACTTAACGACAGAAATGGTATCATGACATTTTCCAATGAACATTTTTTGAGGAAAAAAAATTTACTCAAAAAAATGTTAAGTGGAAAATGTCATGATATCATTTCTGTCTTTAGGTCTCTGGCTGAGACACGGAAAGAAATGAATATACAGCAGAAATCAAAGGAAATAAAATAAAATAATAATAATAATAATAATAATAATAATAATAATAATAATAATAACTACACAAAAGTACAGCTCACACATTACGAAGAGCTTTATTTATTTATTACAAAAATGATCAGTGGAAGGTGTCATGAAGCCATTTCTGACCTTAGGTTGGGACCCGGAAGGAAACGTGTATACAAAAAAAATAAAAGGAAATAATAATAATAATAATAATAATAATAATAATAATAATAATAATAACGACACCTCAATAATAATAATAAGAAGAAGAAGAAGAATTCACCCACGTATACTTTTATCAGACTGGGCGTCATCGCGGATAAATCGTGCTTCAGCGTGTTTATGAAACTGTCGACCATATTATCTCAAGATATCCGGAACTGGCAAAAAATGAATATACCCACAGATATAACAAGGTAGCGACATACGTGCACTAGGAAATATGCAAGAAATACAAATTCGAAACCACTGAGAGATTCTATGAGCACCAACCAGACACAGTTATCCAAAATAACGATGTAACTATCGTCTGGAAAATGCCGATTGAAACTGACAAGGAAATAAAGCCAACAGATCTGATATTATCATAAAAGACAAGATATTCAGGAAGTGTATGCTTATTAACATAGCAGTACCATCTGAGAGAAACGCCTGCATGAAAATTATCGATACATTGTCCAAATACAAGGACCTGGGGGTCGAGATTAACAGGATGTAAGAAATGAAGACTGTGACTGTACCAATAGTAATCGGAGCACTAGGCCTCGTGAGAAAAGGAATGGACAATTTTACTAACAGTGTCCCATGTAACATCAACATACAAATTGTCCAGAAGATCGCCCTATTAAGAAAATCCCGTATGCTAAGAAAAGTGCTATCAATTAAATTATAATTCTCTTACAAGACCCGGACAGAATACAAAGCAGGAAGCATAACATACACAAATGAAAATAATAATAATAATAATAATAATAATAATAATAATAATAATAATAATAATACACAAAATTGAGCTTACAAGTACAGCTCACACATTACGAAGAGCTTTAATCTGCTTATTTATTTTTTTACAAAAAATATCAGTGAAAGATGTCATGAAGTCATTTCTGATCTGGTTGGTACCCGGATGGAAATGTTTATACAACAGAAATCAAAGAAAATAATAATACTAATACTACTACTACTAATAATAATAATAACAATAATAATAATAATAATGATGATGATGAAAAAAGAAATAGTGAATGTAAACGCTAACATTTACTTTTTGCTGATTGTCAAAAAACAGTCCTACTTGCATCGATGCGACTAGGAACGCACTTCTATGTATTGAATGAAGGTTTGTCGACATTACGTCAAGGAACATAGACACGTAGATTTGTATTCCATTGTGTTCGTTGCATTGCTGTTCGTTATTAGGGCATAAAATACAGCTGACAATTTAGACAAAAGAAATGGTAACCGTTTTAATTTTCTGAATATTCATGCGTGTAATTGAGAGAGAGAGAGAGAGAGAGAGAGAGAGAGAGAGAGAGAGAGAGAGAGAGAAAACTAAAAAGAAATAATGACTGCACTCTCGCTTATATAGAAACTAATTTGGGACATCCGGGGTGGCTGAGATAGATATGTATTTCAAGTTTAAATAAAAGAAATAGGATTTTAGCTGTTGCCCTCTTCAGTTGAGAGATAAACGCATCAGTCTTATAATCATAATACCTCCCTATGTCCATGTACCATACTTTGTTAAGCTTTGTCACTATTTAGAACATCCACCTCTGCTAGATGTTTAACAGATCATTATTAGTATGATAATGAGTTCGATATGCACTGGGTGGTGTATATTTTTGGTCTAAACTGGGCCGGGTAAACAACTTTAGAGGAACTGGCTAATAACGAATACTATTTAAATATAAAATGAGATAGATTTGATAGATAGATATATATGAACAGTCTAAGATACATAGTCGGATATATATATATATATATATATATATATATATATATATATATATATATATATATATATATGTATGTATGTATTTGAGAATGTCTGATGACAGGATACCCAAGATCCTAATGTACAGCCAGTTAGATCAGGGCTACAGGGATGTAGGACGCCCATGGCTAAGATACAAAGACAAGCTGAAAATCAACTTGTCAGCAGTCAGTATACCACATAACACCCTTGAGCGCTTAGCTTTGGAGCGGGTAGAATGCAGATCAACGTGCTTTAGTGGACTCAGCAATTTTCAATCTGCTTGTCTGAATCATCTTCATGAAGCGAGAGCATGATCTAAAAGGTCAGCCAATCTAACAGTGATCTCATCTCACAATCCTCACACTTGCTCCATATGTGGCCTCCTTTGTAAATCACTAGCGGGTCTTAAATGCCACTTAAGATTATCGCACAAAATTTCATAACTGAATCAAGTAAGCTGTCAGATCCTCATACGTCGAAACCGACGGGAGAGTCCATTATATATATATATATATATATATATATATATATATATATATAGAGAGAGAGAGAGAGAGAGAGAGAGAAAGAGTAATAAGCAGAGATAGATAGATAAAAATATAGATAGATAGATATGAACAGCATGACATAGAGATGAAATCCTTATATCTATGTAGCAGACTATTTGACGCTATTTTTTTTCGGAATGGGAAAAATCTGTATAAACAGTAAAAAGATATGTGCCATTTATGGATAGAATTGTCCGTAATTGGTTCGCTAGTTTCAGAAGTCGAAATGCTCATGTGGAAGTCCGAGAAGGTTCCGACAGATTTTGCAGTTCCTAATGATGACCAAATCGAAATGCTGATTAAAAATAATCCAAGTAACATGACACTGCACGTCTCAGAGATGCTCCACATGTCTCGTATGATCCACATACTTGGATACGGTAATCACTACGACTTTGAGTGCATCACGATTTAAGGAGGAAAAGATTTATTGCACTAAGTTTTCTGCGATCGATTTTCTGCTTAAACGCATCAAAAACGTATTATTTTTTAAAGGAACGATTACAGACACTGAAAAATAGATTGTTTTTTTTTTACAGTGTTGTAAAAAGGCCAAAGGGTCACTCGAAGTAAAGGGTGATAGAGTAAGAGGCAAAGCTTGTGCAGTTATATGTGGAAAATAACGGTTAACCATAGATTTGAACTGGTTATGATTGTAGTGATCGGAGAAACAACCCCTTGGGAATCTGTTCGTGGGAAGAAGCTGCTTGAGTAGAACTTACATCTCGCCAGGGGAATGCGAAGGGAATGAGGTTGGTTCGCTACAATGTGCGTGGCAAGGCGGGTTTTAGCCTTGAAGTTTAGGACTAATGAGTATAGTTCATTTGAACACTTACCATGGAAATACTGATAGGGCAACGAGGGCCCTGCGACGTTTCGTCTGCGAGAAAGGGATTGCAGAATGGAAAATATTTTCTCCGGTACAAGGACGCAGAGACGATTTTGGACTCTATCTATCGAGACTGGGAAGTGAAGATTGGGCAGCTCCTGCTCATATATGGCAGATATACTCCATTTCATCATCCTTCTGTAAAACCACAAATCTACTGCCGAAAGTCTTTTCTTTGTCTCTTGTAAAAGTAGAAAATAGCGTGAGAAATGAAGTTCTTGCTGAAATGATACAGGGAATCCACTATTTCCCAGCATCTTTAGCGTTGACTCATATGTACGAGTTTCATTTGAGGTCTGGGTCGAGTTTAAGTACCAACAGGCGCCCGAGTCACGGGGCCACACTGAGGGAACCTCCTCTCATCACGATTGGTGAAAATTCTGGGTCCGATCGGCGATGGTTTATAAAATGTGGAGCAAAACGGTCTTAGGGAAAACGAAATAACTCACTGCTAACAACATAAATAATAAAGAACGATCGTTCTTAGCCATTTAACCTTAAGCAACGTTGAGCTTGGTCAGTAACTAAATGGGTAACCGTTTAGGAATACCGCCTGTTGTAAGCATGGATGAGCGGGTGTTATAATTGATAATAGCTCGCAATTGTTTATCAGAGATCCGAGTTCCAATTCCAGTTGGGTTCGTTATATTCAATTATGCGCAAATTCTCTTGGGAAAGATATGAATTCACCTTTTCTCCCTCACCCCCAGATATGGGTTAATTAGTAACATTTGTATCACTAAACCATTATTATCTCAAAACAAATTCTTACAATCTGAAAATATGTTCTGATTTTAAATAATTTGCAAAGGGTTGATAAACCGTAAAAAAGACATCAAAAAAGAAATGATCGCTCTTAGCACATATGCTCAAAATGCGATTCAACTAGCTATGGATCAAATAGTAGAATAGACTGGGATTTCTTATCTTGGGTAGCAGCCATGTCTCAGGAAAAGAAAAGACTGAATTAACTCCCTCCACTGCCTTGTGGTTATCATGAAGAAAAGGTTGTTGTTGATTGTACTGATGATGCATCGTCCTTGTCTGAAAGTACTTACTTTTTTATAGACATGTCATTTTATTTGGGGGTTAAAAAGCTATCATCAGCCCCACAACAGAAATATATAAATGACAAACAAATCATATACAAGATACAACACAATAAGCGTAAACAAAAACGATAAAATGCTTTAGCATGCATTTCAGAGAAATGATTGCATATTTCAAAGTACATATACGTATACAGAGATAAAAAGTGTATTCTTACTTGTTTGTCGACACATGGTCTATCGGAGGGCTGTCCACAGACATCTACTTCATTTTGTCATCGAAGACGAAGAGAGAGAAAATTTAATTTCCGTTTCAATTGGCAGCAAATCGCCTGCTCCGGAGCATTATGGAAGTTTTCATATTTATTTAACTATTTCTTTTTTTTTAATAATCTAACTTTTTGTTTCTTTATTGTTAATTATCATTCTTAGCTATATTTTAAAGTAGTTTTAACTCTTAATTTTTCTCTTATTATTAACTATTTTGGTTTCATACTCCTACATAGTCTAGTACTAAGTGTTAGAAGTTATTTAGTGATTTATTTGTTGCTATTACTACAAAGTAAAACACCACATAAATCTGGATTGGGGCCCTGATGGCGGGTGGATGGCACACTGTGTTACTTTCCGGTTTCTACAACAGCAGCGCCGAAACCAAACTGTATTGATTTATCATTATCTTTAGACACTGTCGACAACGTGAAGAATGGGATCTCAGCGTACGGGCAGCGCAAGAACTCCATAGCTCCTGCCCGGGCCTTTAGTGCTCTGTGCTACGCTATCCTCTCCCGAGATGAATAGATAACAATGTTTTTTTTTTTTTGATATTTTTTCAGACCACATGAATTTCAACATTACTAACATTTACGTTTCAGGAACAAAATCTACATTAGTGAGACGAAAGGACAAAAAGGAACAGGGTACAAGAAGGCAGAAAGTGGCGATTGGTGTTGCATTTAAATTTTGGCGATCCTGGGAGTACTAGAACTCCTACCAGGATTCATTACTGGATGGCACAATCTTAAGATACGTAAATGACACCATGTTGGCATCAGACAGAAAAAAAAACCTACAGCAATTAGACAAGTCAGTAAAAGAAAGCGGGAAGGAAGGACAAACCATGAATTGTATTAATTGATTCCGTTTCTAAGACTTATCAACCCTTTACAGGTTATTTAAAGACAGAAAATATTTTTAGATTGTAAGATTTTTTACTTTGGAGATAATAAAGGTCTAGTAATACAAGTCTTACAGATTAACCCATAGCTGGGGGAGAAGTGGCGGATTCATACCTTTCCTAATGGTATTTGCTCGTAAAACAATATAACGAACCTGACAAGAATTTGAACTCGGCACTCTGATTAACAATTCCGAGCCATTATCCATTACACCAACTGCACATCCAAGCTTACAGTGCCTGGTATTTTAATTGTAAGAAGACAGAATGTGTAGTTGTTGACAAGAGGAAGAGCCAAACTGCTTGCTACGGACTGAAAATATCAGAATCAAGTCAGACCAGAAATTTATTTGGAAAGTCTTTTTAACTGAAGACAAAAATGTGACATCGGAATCTAAACGCACTTTGGAATTGCAATCGATGTCTCCAAAAAAATAAATAAATAAATAAATAAGAAAAAAAAAACAAAAAAAAAACATAAATAATACGAATATTAAGAAATACAAAGAGAAAAAAATGCTGAATTGCTATGCAATATCAATCTTCGTGTTTGGCAGTGAATTCTGTACAATATCTTCAGAGACGAAGAAAAGACTTCAGACAATAGATATGTGGTTTTACAGAAGCATGCTGAAAATGTCATGGACGGAGCATGTGGGCAACGAGGAAGTTTTAAGGAGATTGAAAACAGAAAGGGCACATATAATTAGGAACAGAAAGAAACAGTTGAAATTTATGGGACTCATAACGAGGAAAGGAAGCTTGGAGAGTTTGAAACTCACCGTATGTACTGAGGGTAAGAAGGTCAGGGGAAATAATCGAGCACTCGACTTAACATGTTTCTGCAAATGGATGGCAGATTAGTGAATACGAGGGATAATAAGAAGACAGACATTAGAGCTACGAAAAATAGGAAGTTGTGGAGAGCCACTATCGACTATATTCTGAAGGGACACTTCACATAAAAGAATAATAAGACAGTGGTAGGAGTGATGTCGTCTTTTGATGGATGTTAATACTAATAGGCCTATCCTAGTAAAATCCTTTAACTGCAGAGGTTTATCCTTTGTTTCCTGTTTAGGGTTGGGTTATCGGTTCTTTCTCCCTGATTTTTCACATTCTCTTTCACTCCTAGTAAACACTTGCCTTAGAGACATTATCGCTTTGATTGGGTTAATTTATTAACTATAATTTTTTACAAGAAATGTGTATGAGAGGAAATCGTTTAGCATGAGGTTTCATTTAGAATTCGATATGGACAACAGATTTCGCTAGCAGCTTCTCGAGCCGCACAGAAATCGCGTCAACTGAATTCACCAGGAACTCCTGTGGTCTGGAGGTCATAACTTCTTGTATTCGCCTTTCCAAGTTCTTCCAAAGATTTTGTTTGATATAGTTGACTTACTCCTTTCACTAACCCCAAAGAAAAAAGTCCCAAGGTGTCAAGTCAGGACTCTTGGCTGGCTAGCCACTCATACATAAAATAGGGAATTACTTTTTAATCACCCTGTATATAAAATGAATACACATGATAAAGAAATAACCAGAACTTAATTAAAACAAAGTTTTATCGTTAAAATCTTTGATATTTTTAATAGGAAAAGATCAAAGGACTTTCAGAACCTTTTTAGAACCTACGACATTTTGGTTAAAAATTCTTGCAAACATGGCGATCTTTGTCCGAATCACCATTATTTTTGTTTTGAGATCAATATCCGTTCTTTTTTACTTGGTAGGTAGACAAAGCCAATTTCTTCTTGATAGATATTTTGGGGGTGTTTTGAAGAAAATTTTCAAAGACAAAAGAGGAAGAGCTAAACTTCTTGCTACGAACTGAAAATATCAGAATCTAAAGTCAGACCAGAAATTTATTTGGAAAGTTTTTTTTTAACTGATGACAAAAATGTGACATCGGAATCTAAACGCACTTTGGAATTGCAATCAATGTCTCAAAAAAAAACTATTACGAATATTAAGAAATATAAAAAGAAAAAAGTGCTGAATTACTATGAAATATCAATCTTCCTGTTTGATAGTGAATTCTGCACAATATCTTCAGAGACGAAGAAAAGACTTCAGACAATAGATATGTGGTTTTACAGAAGCATGCTGAAAATGTCATGGACGGAGCATGTGGGCAACGAGGAAGTTTTAAGGAGATTGAAAATAGAAACGGCACATATAATTAGGAACAGAAAGAAACAGTTGAAATTTATGGGACTCATAATGAGGAAAGGAAGCCTTAGTGACATTATCGCCCTGCTTGGGTTGAAATGATTTTTTAAAAGTAATAACGAACCTGACTGGGATTGAAACTAGGTTTTCCGACTTACAATTCCAAACACGTTAACCTCGGCACCACCTGCACATTCAAACTTACAGCAGCTGCTATTCTCAAGCGGTCACTCATCCAAGCTCGATGTTGCTTAACTTCAGTGATCGTAAGGGCACCGGTGTTTCAACATGTAATGGCCGTTAGCCGCTTAGACCACCCTCATATCGGAGCTTACTGAATCTGTTATTTTCAAGCGGTCACCCATCGAAGTAATGACCGGGTTTGCTGTTGCTTAACTTTGGTGAGCGTGCGTTTCAACATGTAATGACCGTTAACCCTTTAGACCATCTGCAAATCGAAGCTTACAACACCTGCTATTCTCAAGCGGTCGCCCATCTAAGTTCCGACCAGGCTCGACATTGCTTAACTTCGGTGATCGTAATGAAACCCGTGTCTAATATGATATGGCCGTAAGCCCTTTATACCACCCGCACATCCAAAGCTACACCATTTGGAATTCTGAAGCGATCACCCATCTAGGTACTGAATAAGTTCAACATTGCTTAACTTCAGTGAGCATACGAGAACCAGTGTTTCAACATGTAATGGCTGTAAGCTCTTTAGATCATCCACACATCGAAGCTTACAGCACCCAGTATTCGCAAGTGGTCACCCATCTAGGTACGGACTAGACTCGACGTTGCTTAACTTCGGTGAGGGTAGGAGAACTACAGTTTCAATATATAATGGCCGTAAGCCATAACCCCGCACCCAGTATTCACCAGTGGTTACCCATCAAGTGGTCGACGTTGTATTCGCGTACAGTTTCAATATATAATGGGTCAGCAATTCGCAAGGTAGCAATCTAGGTACTGACCAGGCTCGACGTTGCTTAACTTCGTGGAGCGTGCGAGAACCAGTGCTTCAATATGTAATGGGCGTTAGCCCTTTTAGATCATCTGCACATCGAAGCTTACAACACCTGCTATTCTCACGCGGTCGCCCGTCTAAGTTCTAACCAGGCCCGACGTTGCTTAACTTCGGTGATCGTAATGAAACCAGTGTCTAACATGATATGGCCATAAGCTCTTTAGACCACCCGCACATCCAAAGTTACATCATTTGGAATTCTCAAGCAATCACCCATCTAGGTACTGAATAGGCTCAACATTGCTTAACTTCAGTGAGTATACGAGAACCAGTGTTTCAACGCGTAATGGCTGTAAGCCCTTTAGATTATCCACACGTCAAAGCTTACAGCACCCAGTATCAGCAAGGAGTCACCCATCTAGGTCACCAGGCTCGACGTTGCTTAACTTCGGTGAGCCATAGTTTCAACATGTAATGGTCGTAAGCCTTTTAGATTACTCATACGTCGAAGCTTACAGAACCTGGTATTCTGAAGCGGTCACCCACCTAGTTATTGACTAGGCCCACTTGCCGTTGCTTAACTTCGATGATCGTACAGGAACCGGTGTTATAAAGTGATATGGCCGATAGACTCGCATATTCCTAGTGACATGACATTCGCTGCAGCCTGAATTTACCTCCATTGAATTATTTGGGTTATTCATTATATAATGTTTGTTTTGTCTTTCCCGGACACACTTTTGTAATGATTTTTACCTAATTTTGCACGTAACGATTATTTTTTTCCTTCAAAAGCACAGTCGAATGTGGGTGTAAAATACGAATGCTGTGCAGGAATCCCAAACCAACGAAGTTGCCATTCAATCAGACGGAGCTGGTGAGGTGTGCGTGGTAAGACAAGGACAAATAATTGTTACTGCATTCCAATGTAGACAATGAAGGTAGGTTACGTTGCTCATTTTGTAAAAATATTTTGTGCGTATCTATTTTTTTGTTTCAAACCTTAGACTGTTTTCTTTCTACAAAAGACAGTACTTTCAAAAGTTTCTTTTTTTCAAAGAACACGTATAAATTAAAATAAATAAAATTGCCTTATATATTTAAATAAGTACTTTAGTTAAATAATTAATATAATATTTTATAAAAATTTTTATCAACTATTATTTATTTTTATCTAATTTAGCTAAACTAAAACTTACACTCTCCGGCATATTTTTCTCTAATAAGATTTTCACGAATATATATATATATATATATATATATATATATATATATATATATATATATATATATATATATATATTCAAACATTAAAAAAAAAAAGTTTTTTTTTTTAATTTGTAGGTCTGATAAATTGGATCGTGATTACGATTCCAATGCAATAAATTATAATTAAATTATATCCATGGAATATTAGTGTTTGACCCTTTTATATTCTTGCTCTGTCCTGGACATTGAGCTCTACCTGGATTCTATCCTTTTGGAAATTTATATATATATATATATATATATATATATGTATATATATATATATATATATATATATATATATATATATGACCACCAATAATATTATCTATCTATCTATCTATCTATCTATCTATCTATCTACAGTGTGATTGAAAAGTAACACCACATTTTAAAATACTTATAATTTATTTATTAACTATAATTTTTACAGGAAATTGCGATGAGAGGAAATCGTTTAGCATGAGGTTTCATTTAGAATTCGATATGGACAACAGATTTCGCTAGCAGCTTCTCGAGCCGCACAGAAATCGCGTCAACTGAATTCACCAGGAACTCCTGTGGTCTGGAGGTCATAACTTCTTGTATTCGCCTTTCCAAGTTCTTCCAAAGATTTTGTTTGATATAGTTGACTTACTCCTTTCACTAACCCCAAAGAAAAAAGTCCCAAGGTGTCAAGTCAGGACTCTTGGCTGGCTAGTCACTCATACATAAAATAGGGAATTACTTTTTAATCACCCTGTATATAAAATGAATACACATCATAAAGAAATAATCAGAACTTAACGAAAACAAAGTTTTATCGTCAAAATCTTTGATATTTTTAATAGGAAAAGATCAAAGGACTTTTAGAACCTTTTTAGAACCTACGTCATTTTGGTTAAAAATTCTTGCAAACATGTCGATCTTTGTCCGAATCACCATTATTTTTGTTTTGAGATCAATATCCGTTCTTTCTTTCTTGGTAGGTAGACAAAGCCAATTTCTTCTTGGTAGACATTTTGGAGGTGTTTTGAAGAAAAATTTCAAAGGCAAAAACGGACTCGGGGGAAAGTGTGCTGTCCTGAGGCTCTCCTCATACTGAGCTTGAGGATTGCGAAAGCCTGCTAGCGCAACAAGGAGCCAGGGTGAAAATTGTCGTACATCAAACTGGGGAAACATTCACGCTGCCAGACGCGGAACAGTCGTGCACAGACGGTCAGACATAGCAATTCTCGGCCGTGCTTCTCTAGGCCGTACCATAGGGGAATGCAGATTCGAATCCTGCCTGAGAGTGTATATTTTTCCTTTATCAGATTTATCGAATATTCAGGCCGATAGGTGAAAACAATAAATATACTATTTAATAAATAAACGGAGCATCTACTCATACACGAGCATCCACTAAAAATAATATTTAAGTAAGAAAAATCTATCGGATTAATAAATATAAAAATACGTCCTCTTTCTTTACAAATAGCTTTGTTTACGTTAAGATATGAAACTGAATAGATATGTCTATTTCAAGAGTCAGGGGAAAATTTGTGTTTAAAGACACTAATCAGCTTTGTTCGCATTCTGTAGCCGCGAGGTCAAAGCACGTTAGTTCAAATGAAGGTTTTCCCTAGAGGAATGTAGGTTCGAACGCTGTCCGTGAGTGCATATATTTCTCGAATATTCAGGCCGGTAGGCGAAAATAAATAAATAAACGGAGCGTCTACTCAAATACGACTATCCACTAAAAATAACGTTTAAATAATATATATATATATATATATATATATATGAATATATATATATGAATATATATATATATATATATATATATATATATATATATATATATATATATATATATATAAATATATATATATATATAAATATATATATATATGTATATATATGTAAATATAGGATGATATATATATATATATATATATATATATATATATATATATTTAATTAAAGACGACTGACCAGGTACAGCGATTAAGATTTTTATTCAATTTTTTGTTTTCTTTTCTGGACATAAGGTGTGTAAATGTTCTTTATATCTGGGCGCTTTCGATTATTAAGGATGTTCTTTTTCATTGAAAACGTAGATTTTTATATATGTGTATCTATAGTGATGGGAATGTATTTTTAATTTTCAAACATGGTCAGCATATTGTGGCCGTGTTCATAGTAAATATTATTGAGTGTTGGCTTTTTCTTTTTTATTATTAATGCTTCCATTATTTTTAGCCTATTTTTACATGGGGATGGGGCTATTATGGTCTTATTTTCGACGGATGAAGTTTAGTAGGTTTCTGTATGCGTTTGGTTCCTAATTGTGATATTGTCTGGGAGTTGTAATATGAGTCTTCTTGATAGGCATGTAGTGGTATGTCCAATATAATTATTCATCAATTTGGTTTGATCAGGAACGCAGTTTCTTAGGGTTAATGTGAATTCATAAATAATATTATTTTTCTGTAATTTAGATCTTTGTAAGTGAATTGTTATTGTTGATGAATAAAGTTTTAATTTTATTTTTTGTAATAGATAATTAATTTAATTTTCTTGTTCTGGTCGACGAGGATTCTGTATTTCTTTATAATATTTGAAAGAGAATGCAAAAAAAATAAAATGAATAAAAAGGTTAATCGATCACAGTACTTTGTCGTCTGTTTTTAATGAAACTTGTATAAAAGAGGGATTGCTGCCCAAATACACATACTCTCTCTCTCTCTCTCTCTCTATATATATATATATATAGCCGAAACCATAACATGCATGTTATAACATCACTACAAAAATTTCAGCATGCATATGTTATAATTTTGAATAAATATTATTTGCTCATCTCAGGACAAGAATAGTGTTTTTGGTTATCGGAATTTTATTTCATCGGTACCAACCCTGTACTTGTATATGCATACATACATATATATATATATATATATATATATATATATATATATATATATGTATGATAGAGAGAGCGGAGGAGAGACGCGGAGAGAGAGAGAGAGAGAGAGAGAGAGAGAGAGAGAGAGAGAGAGAGAGAGCCACATTCCAGCATAAATAACAAATAAGATAAACATTTGTTTATTAAATATTTACGTTAATTTGTAAAATAAAGCACTTTGTGTTCCAATGGAATGTTATTGACAAAACAACAACATTCATTTAAATCGTGGTTGTAAAGATATATATATATCCGTGGGTCGGTGTGCAAGAATTCATTATTTCTCTTTTTGTTTCCCGTTTGTAAATTTAATTTTTGCTTCTTTTCATTAAGAATTGATAATAGCCCATTTTGTAATTAATAATTGTTTTCTATTTTTTGTCTTCAGAAAGAGACCCAGTGAAAGGCAGATTGGGTTTCTCACGTTGTCCAACGCATTTTCATTCATTGTAGGCATGCCACCGTGTCCTGAGAACGATTGTATGACATTTAGTACCTTCGATCATCTTATATTCGTGATCTTTTGCCCTACTAAAGCCATCTTAGTAAATACATACACGTGCTAAATATATACATATTCGCATTTAAGAATCAGCTTATATTGTTGCACGCACACAAACTCTCGATTGCTATTTTCAAACGGATTGAGGACATATTTAAAGGGATTAGGGACATTTGAACACATCGAATATTTCTAGGGTTTATCAGGTATTTGAAAAAAAACTTAACTAGTCATTAATCAAAACAATTTAATGTAATTCGTGTGCGCGCGTGTGTGTTTACAAGGATCACTGAAAAGTTCTCGGCCCGACTAAGACGCCCTTACCGACAAAAAGCTGATGTTCCATCATTTGATCAGACTTTGGACTCTTTCAGACGGGACTCTTCACCATTGGTTGGTAACCAGTTTAGGAGAAAGAAAACCTAGGTAGATGGAAAAACTTTCAGCAATGATAATACTGGTTTAACTGGATATATATATATATATATATATATATATATATATATATATATATATATATATATATATATATATATATATTATATAAATTCCGAAGAGGAAAGAATCCAGGTAGAACTCAATGTTCAGGACAGAATAAGAATATAGTAAAAAAGGCACAAACACTAATATTCCATGGTTATAATTTATTACATTGGAATCATAATCACGATCCAATTCATCAAAACTAAAAATTCAAAAAAAAGCTTTTTTGAATTTGTAAGTCTGATGAATTGGATCATGATTACGATTTCAATGTAATAAATTATAACCCCGGAATATTAGTGTTTGAACCTTATATATATATATATATATATATATATATATATATATATATATATATATATATATATATGAGTGTGTGTGTGATTTGCAGAGAGTACTGTTTCGCTGTATCACAGCTCTTCAGTGCGACTAGACAACCAAATGCCTCAAACCCGGATCAAAGCACAACCGATTTGGTGTCAGTCAGAGTCTCTACCACTGAGCTATCTTCACTCGACAGAATGAATCAGCCAAATCTAGCGTATTGTTTTTACAAATATAGAAAAAAAAAAGCCCAACAACCAAAGTGCTCTATTCATTTTACTGAAGAGCTTCGTATTAATACACACACACACACACACACACACGCACACACACACACACACACACACACACACATATATATATATATATATATATATCGAAATAAACAAGCATTAAGATAGTGGTTTTAAAATCGCATGCGTTAAAAAGTGCTCAATTTTAAGTAAGAAAAATCAAACCTGCAGAGCAATTTAATATCTTAAACAGATTAAAACGCTGAATGGAACACTACCGCGCTAATTAGAGAAAACACAAAGAGTTGAATTTCTTAATGCGGTCCCGGAAGTAATTACGAGGAGTTGTAGTGGAAAAAATGAGTGGTAGGGAGTGGAAAAATATTTCTTACACATCATCCGGGCTCGTACAAACCCAGCGTCAACTTACTCATGTGCCTACATTTGGCTATAATTTCGGACCTCCCATTCACCAGCTCAGCGCCACCCTTGTATGTTGCAATAGTCAACTTCTCCACCTGACATAGCCTATATGAGTCGTCATTCGCTTTACCAGTCTTTACCTTTCGTAAAATAGCCCCCTTGACGACCAAGCTTCTTTTAATTTTCTCTCTAAAGCACCAATAGTAGTTTGCTAACTTCTTATTGAACATACATTCGGGTATTCTAAATGACAAGGTGTGATTATACCATCTCTTTTTAAATTGGCCCTCAGCGCAACCAATGTATTTTTGCACTGCCATTGTCATTTTCTACCTCGGCACAATACACTACATCTTCCATGAAACATACTCCATTTAAGGGACAATTATTTTTGTCTTCTGCAATTACAAAGGACCTTATTTCAATCTCTCACATCCTCTTCAAGATTTAAATTTCTTTTGTTCAATCTTTTAATAATATTACCTAGGTTTCTAGCGTAATAGTAGCTCAACTTGACTGTATTACGGTTAAATTGGTTTGGGGAGGAAGCAGAGGGAAGGAACTTGTTGAGAGCTGCAAGGGATAGAGGGAGATGGAAAGCCATGATGGCCTACATCCTGAAAAGACATGGCACATAAAAAGAAAAGAAAGAATTTGTACTGCCCGGATGTTTTGGGGGAAATGATTTGTTAGAAGGCTAAAAAACATTTGTTTTTACTTGAATGGTGGGTTGAACCAGATAACATTCCTTTTTCTTTTTTCTATTGTCATCTGTTCTTGAGTCTGCTTGATCCTTAAAACAAGGGTTGACGTTATTCCCTTCTTCTCTTAAAGCAGTTACATATTATTTTCTTTTTTTCATTGAATATTTCTTCATTAGAAAATTTTTTTTGGTAATATGCATTGCGCGCCTAACGGGATATGCTTAATCACACTTGACTTGTAGTTGGATGCCGTATTTCTCGTTTTCTCAAATCCGATTAGGTTTCATAAAAGGTGAAATGGTTTCGGTCAACAGGTTTAGCTATATGTCTAAAAATCTGTTGATTTCCACTGTGATGTCGAAATCTATCTTTTCAAACATTTTGTGTAGTTTTTTTCCTAATGGAATAATTCTTTCTTTTATTGTCCGGTATCACCATCAATCTATCATCCCGGTATATTCCGTGGACATCGATGTGGACAATTTTATTTATTTTGCTTAGAATGTAGATTCTCATCAGTTCAGAAACTTCTTCCTCGTCGAATGATCCCTGGGGGACATCAAATTTCTTAATCCGTGCTTCACCACAATGAAATAATACTGATTTACGGCAAAGTAGAATGATTTTAATTTGTTCGGGCTGTACACATACGAAGTCCTTGGCACAATAAGCCTCCAATAAACTTTTTTTCTGTTACAGATGTATAGAAATCCTTGATCTCTATCTGACGGACACATGATTACTGTTGTTTGAAATGTTATTAAACCAGGAAATGCAGTCGGAAGTGATCTTCCACTGGTTGACTTGTGTGGCCACCCTGAGTAGCTTGCAGGTATCCATTTCAATCTTATGGTTTATAATACCTAACTCCTTCTTTGCCGGGTTTATTAAACAGAATGATGGGCTGTTGAAGAAGTCTTCCTTGTGGTCTTTTACTGTCAAAAAGGCTTGCTTTTCGGCCAATATCCTGATTTTAGTTCTTTAGCTTCTGTGTTAACATCATCCATGTAAGAAGCAGAAGCCTTTTTGTAGAATTTGATTACCTCCTCTGAAACTCTCTGTCTGTACGCTCTAGGGCTCATTGCATATAACTTTTTCGTTTTATCGCCCATAAAAATTTTCTTCACTTTTTTTTAGCTCTCCAATATCCATTGATAATTTATCCCGAAATATATTCTTTCTTTTAGTTTAAAACATCACAGAAAAGCATTTTTTGATCACAGAGGTAGATATTTTTATCAGATGTTGACACATTTATCGAAAGCCTGATATTTGGGAAATTTATCCAAAGTGGAAATAATCGTAATAAAATTATATGACGAATACAACGTAAATACTGTTTTTGTATAAGTTTTTTTAAAACTACCCAGTAATCTTAAGAATTTAAAATATTTTAAGAATTCTAATATCTTCTTGAATTTTAGATTCTTTGGCTAGATAGCTTTATTTATGAAGTCACTTGTTGAGGAAATGTTAGGAAATTACCAACAAGTTTTAAATTTATTATTGCAACCACTCTTATTTTCTGATAATGTCGTGTATGGACGTCCGTATTTACAAAAATGGGGACATTTATACACACAAAAATAATTCCATTTTTTTTTAAATACTGAGGGTCGTTTAATTGTAGCAACCGTTTCCATTTAGAATTAGAAATAAAATTTTTCTTTATAGCACTTGACCGATGACTTAGTTTTACTACATTTTTTATTTTACGATTCAGGAAAGATTTTCTGTAACTGTGGGTCCTGTTTAAACAAACAAAATTTCATGACTTAAATTCTCCGACAACTTTTCCTTATAATTAATATAGACATTAAGCGTTAGAAAAAAATCAATTAACAGATATGAAAAGATGTTTCCACAAAGATTTTTTAAAAATAAACATTTAAAAAATAATTTAAAAAATAATTTGTTAATACGTCCTGAAAGTTTCATTAAAATCATACAACTATCTGATTTTTGCAAGAATTTCCTAATCAATGTGTCTTTCACAGCAAAAATCTCCCATATTAATTTATGGTCCCTCGCTGACGCCAGTGAAACAATTTTTAAACAAAATTTCGAAGGTTCCAAAAAGGATGAAAAAAAAAAATTTTTTTTACATAAAAGTCAATTAGTCTTTCCTTTTAATAATAACACAAAGATTTTGACGATAAAACATTTTTTCATCAGGTACGCTCATTTTGTAGCGAATCTTTCGAGGTACCTTTATTAACTAATATTAAATATTCATTCAATACAAGAGCAAGTCAAAGGAGACGTTCACTAAACGTAAGAGTAGGAAGTGTGTGTGTGTACGCGCGCGTGAGTGTGTGAGTGTGAGTGAACGATATTATACATCTTTATGCGGCATGTCTGCTCAAGACGTAGGCGATCATGGCTTTCCACAATTTCCTGTCCTTTGTTGCTTTTAATTTTTGTTATTTCTCCTAAACCCTGTTCCGCCATCCATTTACTCAAGCTTACTAAGTATGTTATGCATTTTTTTCTCTATTCCTTCAAACTTTACTGTGAGTATCAGAATTTCCAAGCCCTCTTTCCTCATTATGTACCCTAGAAATTTCAACTCTCTCTTCCTGATGTTAAGTATATGTTTCCTTTTTGTTTCCATTTTCACTAGATCTTCATTGTTGCTCACATATTCGGCACATGGTATCCTCAACGTTCTTCTGTAGAACCACATTACTGTTGCTTCAAGTCTCTTCTTCATCTTTGAGGAGATTGTCTAGCATTCACTGCCATACAGGAAGGCACATATCACGTAATAGTTCAGTATTCTTTTCTTTTTTCTCAGTAGCGATTTTTTTTGTGACTGTTTCTAATTTCCTCCTTCTATGAAGATTTAATGAGAGTATAACCATTGAATTTCCATCCAAGGAAGAACTGATGACTTTCACTGGAATGAATTAATGTTCATCGCCCCATATTGGGAATAATCGGCATTAAAAGGTTATAGGTAGAAGCCTATCATTAATACTGGATTTTTTAAACCTATAACTAATTAATTAATTCTTATTAATTATAATTAATTCCAGGTTTTTATAAGCTTTTTTATCTATCTATCTATCTATCTATCTATCTATCTATCTATCTATCTATCTAATCTAATCTATCTATCTATCTATGTCAAGAAATGGCTTGTAAATTCTAAAGCCTCCAAAACAAAATTGCTTTTATTTTAATCACCACATAGAACCTTTTCTACTTGCCATCAACATGGCTGTCGCTAGACTTCAGGAGAGCAATACACTGCACCTTCTTGGCCTCAAGTTTTCCACTGACATGAAGTGGAGCGATTATTTGAATCAGTAGCTGCATCTACTACAAGGAAGGTTAGGTCACTATGTCGTACCAGAAAATTTTTATCATCAGAATCCATCTTTCACATTTACAAATCTATCATTCGCCCGTGTATTGAATACAGTTGCCATATCTGGTCTGGTGCTCCTAATGAGGATATAGATATTCTTGACAAAATCCAAAGCAGGATCTCTAGTGGAATCGATCTTGACCGTTCATCACGACTTCAGTCACTTTCTTACCAACGCGACGTAGTTTCCCTCTGTCATTTCTAGTTTTTTTTTTTTTCCTGGTGCCCCGACTACATGAATTTAAGGCATCCCTCAGAGGAGGAAACGCGTCGGCTAAGAATAGTTTTTCCTCTTGTCTTTTTTGTTCAAATATATATATACATATATATATAAAGTATACTATATTTATATATTTATTTTATGTCATTTGCAGACAGTACTGTTTCGCTGACAGTACTGTTTCGCTGTATCACAGCTCCTCGGTGCGGCTAGACATCCGAATGCTTCAAGAGAGGATCGAAACCAGACCGATTTGGTGTTAGTCAGAGTTTCTACCACTGAGCTATCATCATTCAGCAGAGAGAAACAGCTAATTCTAGCGTATTGTTTTTACGGATGTAAACAAACACTAATCAGTCAGAGGGCTCTAATTAATTTTACTAAAGAGCTTTGCATTAATTATGAATTTAAGCGCAGTACAAAATTAGCAACAAGGTCTCGTTAATTTACAGATGAATCGGCTAGATGTAACCGTAAGTTCTATGCTACCAATTTCTTTTCTCGCACTTCTTGCATGTGGAACACTCTCCTGGCTTCATGCTTTCCAGCCAATTTCAATCTTCATAAATTGAAATCCAATATCAATCTACTGTCTTCCTGATTACTCGTTTATTGTCCTCGCTCCTTAATGTTTTTGTTTTCTTATTCTTTCACATTCAGTTACTCCCTTGTATCAGTGACTCTACTGCCTTGCCTGGGGTGAAATGAATAATATATACAGGTTGCGATGGTTAAAGTTTTCACCATATTATGTTTTTAATTTCGCGCATGCGCGTTGTTTGTTTTTGATCTTGTTGATTGCACGTTATAGTTGTGTCTGTTGGGCATCTGTTATGGTGAAACACACCTATTCTATAGTTAATAGACTCTCCCACCTAATATAAGTAGGAGTAGTAAGAGAAACGAGGGTCAGTCGATGTCAGACAACAGTAGTCAACAGTTAGTCGAATACGAAAGTAGTCAGCGATCACAACAAGATTACTCTGCGTAATACCTAATTATATCAAGTTCCTAACGTTTTGTACGTCGAACCTATTTTAGGACCGACTTAGTACAAATACAAGCCTCCACTGCGAAATAACTCCACAACAGCATCGTCTGTGAGAAAAAGAGCACCCTGACGCAATTCACTCCGCCAGAAATTTGGATGATGTATTGTTTGGCATTCACCAAGTGCTTTGAGCTGCTCTGGGTCAAGTGGCTGGCTACTGGAAGACCCTTTGTCTAGCAACGAGACTCTGCACCTCATCACACAAGCAGGAGAAACCAGTCATGTCTGTCAGACAATTTCTGCAACCACATCACGCCTTACATCTAACACCCTAGACTTCAACCAACTTAATTATTATGTGGTACACAGTTGAGCGAGAAACTAATAAAATTCCTTGTAACAGCAAAGATGAACTGGAGGTCAGGATTATGGCAGCATTCACCAACTTAAACAAGGACACCAACCAGAAGAGTTGCAGGAGATTCCGAAGTCGTTTGGAGGCAGTACTTAAAGCCAATGGCGATTTTATTGAATAGATTTACTCTTTAGCATTTCAAGATATTTTTGTGTAATTTTTGTGTATATATATATATATATATATATATATATATATATATATATATATATATATATATATATATATATATATATATATATATATATATATATATATATATATATATATATATATATATATATGTATATATTTAGTTGGATAAATAATATATATAAAATTACAAATATATATCTATATACAAACATATTATACATATATATACATACACACTCACACACACACACACACACACACATATATATATATATATATATATATATATATATAGATAGATAGATAGATAGATAGAGAAAGAGAGAGAATTAGTAAGAGTCAAAGTTTGTCACTTAGCTGATTGATGTTACCTTCAGCATCCTGACTCCTGAGTTTCGTAGGCGGACTTTTCTGTCCACTCTTCAGGGGATATGAACTATAAATACATTTTTATATATCAAGAGCAATATTGGGTGGGGTGATGGGAGGAATGAATGACAAAAAAAAAATTATTTTTTAAATTCCCAGCATCCTTCGTTCGTGCGCACGTGCAGACGCACCAATGTAACGAATCTAATCCGATGAAGTCCTAAAGGAGGAAACGTGTGGCACGAAAACTTTTTCCCATTTGTATATATATATATATATATATATATATATATATATAGTGTAACCCGGATATAAGAGACCCGAATATAAGAGAAACCCGGATGTAAGAGAGATTTTCTCTAGTCCCAAATTAGAGCCTGCGTTAATGTATATAAAACAGAGCAAACCCGGATATAAGAGAAACTCGGATATAAGAGACTTCTTCTCAGGTCCCGACAACCGGGTTACACTGTATATATATATGGTGTGTGTTTATGTGTGATTGAAGCACGTGTACTTTCTCTTATGAAATAAAGAAATTATCCGCATTTCATTTTTTTCTTTTCTTCAGACACATCATAAGTGACCTAATTTATATTTAATTATGAAAAAAGAAAGGAGAAAACTAGAAAAGAAACAGCCGAAGCTGAGGCTTTGTTTAAATGCAACGCTTCGCTTCCTTGTGAGGCTCGTGAGGAGAGAGTCCTTTTGTTGCTTTGTCTGCCAGTTATTATTACTATGATTATAATTATTAAGCCACCCACGTCGAAAAACAGTAACCAAATTGTCTTTTAATAATCGTTTATTTCGCCACAAATATCAGTGCCACAACAAGTAAGGTCTTTCTGAGCAGTCTGTGAAATATTGTATTCTTCTTAGACAGAAAATAAAACCCCAATTCGAATGTAACAAAATTTTTTAATTCATTTCTGGCATTTCTTTTGTAACATCATCATCATCATCATCATCATTTCTTTGAAACTAAATCTTTCACTATTTGTTGAAAGTTTCGCGCTCGTAACGTCTTGGCGAGCAGTCGGTGGAGTATCATAGATTTCATCGATTACGATCTCCCATGTAAGGCAAGACAATCGCAGCAGATCTTTATTGTCAAGGGCGAGTTTCTAGTGACGTCTTACGACAAAAAAAAATGTCCTTATTTGGCCATAAAATTGTATAATTTCTCTAGAACAGTGGACTCTAAACATTTTTTTTTGTCTCGAATTAAAATTTGCTCGCACCTTACCAAATTTTATGTGATAACAGTACATATAAAAACAGAGAGAGGGTTAAAGGGAGATAACGACGAATTTGAAGTCAAAACATTATCACTGATAACTCTCTCCTCCATTTTGCGGACCCTACTTTCTATATTCTTAATGTTTGATATAAGGCAAAAATGTCACAAGGATAAAATCGGGCAACAGTTATTTATAACTATTTATACTGGGACTTCTGAATGCAACTACAAGTAATCCATAATAATATTTTAAATTTTGAAATCATATCTATTTTTGGCATATGGTTCTAAATCTTTGATTGTCTTTCAATCATTCCGCCTCACCTGCTATCCTCTTCCGCCTCACCTGCTATCCTCTTAGGCCTCACCTGCTATCCTCTTAGGCCTCACCTGCTATCCTATTCCGCCTCACCTGCTATCCTATTCCGCCTCACCTGCTATCCTCTTCGGCCTCACCTGCTATCCTCTTCCGCCTCACCTGCTATCCTCTTCAGCCTCACCTGCTATCCTCTTCAGCCTCACCTGCTATCCTATTCCGTCTCACTTGCTATCCTCTTCCGCCTCACCTGCTATCCTCTTAGGCCTCACCTGCTATCCTCTTCAGCCTCACCTGCTATCCTCTTCCGCCTCACCTGCTATCCTCTTCAGCCTCACCTGCTATCCTCTTCCGCCTTACCTATGAGGCGCCTGGAACTGTTCGGGAAGCACTGCTTTAGAATGATAATGCAAGTGTGACATTACGCTATATAGCCTGCCAGGGGACTTGTCTTAACGTTGTATAAAGCAGTATAAGAGGAAAATGGTACAGAGCCTTTATCTCTCTTTTTTTCTCTTCAGCCATATGATGTTTTAGTGACAAGAAGTGTTTCGTTTCCCCTACATGGAAGGATTTATTCCCAACCGAAGCACGTGTCATATCACGTACAGCACAACATTTGGAAAAAAACAAACAAACAAGACAACAAAAAACCTCATGCGACCCACAGCAATATCTCCACTACAACCCATCACATAAATGTATACGAGGTATGTCTGGAAAGTAACGAGAAAGGGGCTGGGTGCTCTGTGAGTTATGGGAATCGTTCACAATGAGTTCTTGCAACAGGGCCAGACGATCAATCAGCAAGTCTGAAAAGAGATCCTGCAGTGTCTGCTTCGCTCAGTACTCGAGAAGAGACAAGAGGCGTGACAGGAAAAATCGTGACTGGTTCACCACGACAATGCACCTGTTCACCTGACCTAGAAGAACAATGTCATACTGGAACAAACTCCCCATTCACTTGATCTTGTCCCGTGTGACTTTTTTCTTTCACCCAAGCTCAAGAGGACCCGTTTTGAAGGCGTGGAGACAATCAAGAAGGCTCTAATGACGGAGCTGCGGGTCATCCAAGAAGAATCCTTCCAGAAGTGCATAGTAGCGTGGCAGTGAAGGGTGGAAAAATGCATTAGACCCAAGGAGGATTAATTTGAAGCGGGAACCATAGTTTTGTTGTTTGGAATTGAAATAAATTGTTTGTGACATCAGTCCCGTTACTTTTCAGACAGACCTCGTATATCTCTTCAACATAAGAAAATAGTCCTTAACAATAAACTTGTCAACAATACTAGAAAAATTTTAATCGAATGGCACTAGAATCTATTTCATTTTCTCATTTTGTTAGTATTATTGGGAGGTGGAGTAATGGATAGCAGCTCGGATTGAGGAATCGGAGAGCCGAGTTCAAATTTCAGTCGAATCCATTACATTCACTTACTTGGGAAAGGTATGAATCCTCTTCTTCTCCCCCCCCAGCTATGGGTAAATAGCAGGACAGACAGGGTTCTATAGCGTTGGATGGCGACTAATCTACAGCAGAAAGAAATAGCAACCGAATGCGGGAAAAAAAATCTACCTCGTCAGTCATGTATCGAAAGATACATTATTGCTTAAGCGTGTATCATACATGGAACATAACTGATTGATAAACAATTTGCGTTTTATGTCTCACAAATGAAGTAAAATAAATATTGAATTCATTTATTTTGAGATTGCTAAAAAATGTTCAACCGAATGTCGTTCTTGGGGGAAACGAAATCTTCAGGTTAGAATTATTTGCCGCAATGTCTCACAGGATTTAACAACACCAAATTTGCATTCATTCAAATACCTTCTTTGGAACAAAACCTCTAAAACTAGAAAAATGACCAATTATTTTCGTCCCAAATCCCTGATTCTTTCAACAAATAATAAAACAATAATTTTTATACTGGTCACTCATTGTCAATAATTTCATTCGATCTTCTGGTAGGTCATCTGACCTGTCAGCACCTTCACGTTCTTCTATTTTGAAAGAGCTTGGCCCCTTCGATGTCTGCCATAGTGGACCCTCGTTGCTCTACCATCTCTGTGATGTTCTGGATTCATCTTTTACTAGGACAGCCCACTGGCCTCTTGGTAGTCGGCTTCCAAATTATTGTTTCAGGATTTTTGAGTTATCAATGTATCCGACATGACCATTCCATCTCAGCAGAGACCAATAATAATGATTATATTCTAGAACGGAGGTCGATAAACTACGGTTCGTAAGCCAAACCCCGTCCGAAGAACATATAGTATATATGTTTAAATATTCGTTATATAGGATATAAAGTGTCGCTGCCGAAAGTTGAGTTTGAACATAGATCGCCAGTGAGCAAACACAGGCGATCCTATTGTTGAATTAAGTAGATCACGTGATCATACAGGAAACGCATAAGTAGGAATTAGCTTGGCATCTAATTGATCGCCATTTCTAGTCTATCCTCTATTACTATACAGATTGCTATTTTTGCTCTATCTTCTATTACTATACGGACCGCTATTCTCTATTCTATTCACTATACTATTTCTCTATTCGGATTACTATTCGGTGGTTACTTCGAGCGAGTATTATCGAGCAAGTACTATTAGTGCGAGTGATATTCGAAGGCATCTGACACCAATTTTGTTCAACGGCGTATTATAGTTGTATCTGCGATTACAAAGTCTCTACTACAAGGATCATTACGAAAGTGACAAGGAGTATTCGTTGGCATTACCAGACGAAGTAGTAACAAGTGTTCGTTGACATCACAAAAATACTGTTTATATTATTTTCCTTTTAATGCTAATACAGTATAACATTTAAATATGTCTTTTGTTGATATTTCACTGAAGAGTACCATCATCGCTGATTGAACCCCGAAATACCACCAGTTACGACGAACGGATGTCCCCTCGGGTAGGCAACGTACCTTGAATGATTATTGGACCTCAAACTCGCATCTGACCTCAAGTCGAACATGAGGTCACATGGGATCAATTGTTAAGGATGTTAGACATTTTCATGACGGTCGTCCTCGAGTATAGAATCCAGAGGTTGGCAGTGAATATTTCGGAGACAGTAGGAAAGCGTAGTGGAGGTTCGCAGTGGATATCACAGCAGAGTGTAGTTCATCTTTCTCCTGGTCGCCTTTGGTCCTTCCGGTACAGGAAACAAGATGGCCGCCTTTATACACGACGAATACAGTGTTGGGCGGCTTCTGATTGGTCAACCTTCTATTGGTCGACTATAAAGGGAAATAAGTCATTCTGACTCGCTCACTAGTTATAGGTGATATATACCCAAAAAACCGTAACAAAGGATGCAGGTAAAATGTTCGGCTCTCTGTACCGCTCCAGTAAGTACCTGACTCCTGATATCCTCAACCGTTACAAGAGCCAGATTAGACCGAAAAGGGAGTACTGCTTTCATGTTTGGGCAGTGGCAGCCCAGACATCACTCTCCAGCCTTGAGTCCAAAAGCGTTTCTTAGCCCTTGTGAGTGATGAATTATTCTCCACTCTCAAACCTCTCTCTCACAGGTGGAATATAGCAAACCTCTCGCTGTTCTATCGCTAATTCCACGGAAAGTGATCGGACGAACTACATTCTTTGGTCCCGCCGATTCAAACCTTCATAGCAAGGATACGCCACGTCACTTACATTGTAGCACTCCACCCATATTCCCTCCGTATTCCATCGGTGTAAACTAAGTTCCACTCGAACATCATCTTTCTGCGAACCACTGCTTTATGAAACCGACTCCCAAGATGATGTTTCCCCAATCACTATAATCTTAACCTGTTCAAGGCTAAGATTAACCGTCATTTCCACCCACTATCCGCACAAATTGCCTCCTAACGTAACCCTCTAAACCGACTGGTCCCCGGGTCTTGTACAGGGTGAACCTTAGATATTCCATCAGATTTCCGATTATAAATAACCTGCATTCTATTGACTTCCTGATGTAGTGAATTAACACAACACATACGTTCATACGGATATAAAAAAAATGAGTTCAGTAAATATACAAAAAATAAAAAGGGGTGTAAGGACGTGTTTTCTCGCCAGACTTATTCAACCTATACAACGAGGCGATTCTAAGCGAATTAGAAGTCCTACCAGGATTTATTTTTAAATGTTATGGCCCGGTTCCTTGTATCACGGTGATAGTCCAAGGTAGAACCAATAAAGAACTCGAACACGGATATGGAATAACACAGATATATTACAAACAGGAATATATAGAGGGAAGTAGAAAGTGTTAGTACGAACAATCAGGTTTAGTGGTAATTGTCTGAACGCGACTCTGTTTCGGACTGCCTCTGACTCGACTGACTGACTCGCTCGCGCGGACTGACTGACAGACTCCTGACGGACTTCACTCCAGACTTCAGACTGAACAGTATTTTGTCAACACCCGCCCACGGGGGCATCATGTGGCACAAGGCCGGTTTAACGTGGGATCTCCGAGCCCGTGGTCTCGGCCAAAAATATGCCTTTTGAACCCGTATAAACGGGTTCAGGGTCGGTTTACCTCCCCGAAAGAGACTCCGCCCTTCGGCGTAGCCTCGTTCGGGTTCCTCCCCACCCGAAGGCAGAGAGTTCAAGCGAGAAGAAAGGATTAAACATCAACTGCAAGAAGACAGAATTCATGGTTGTTAGCAAAAGGATGATCTCAAAGTGAGAATTGCAAATCAGAGATGCCAAAATCAAACAAGTGCAAACATTTAGGTATCTAGGAAGTATTTTAACTGAGGACGGGATGTGCAATACCGAAATCCGAAGGCACATTGAGATAGCTAAAGATGTCTTCCAGAAGCTAAGCAGAATATTAAGAAATAGAAAAACTTCGCTAGAAACAAGAACAAGGGTACTAAACTGCTACGTGATATCTGTCCTCCTGTATGGCAGTGAATACTGGACTTCAAAAATGTTGAAACTTGACTAATGCATGGAATAATAATGCAACACAAAATGTACTTAGAACAAAATGTATTGAAACAAGGAAGTGTACACAATATTTACATATAGTCTTTTGTATATTTCTGGTAAGACCGTTCCTGGAGAATGTGTTGACTGAGTCGCAGTCGGGCAGAGTCTCTGGTTGAATCTCTTGATTCCTCCCTCTCTTCCCGGTACCAACCATATTTATATGGTCGGTACTCCACTCTGCAAGTTAGGTGGATCCTACCACAACAAAAAATCAAGGAGAGACTTGAAGCAATAGAAATGTGGTTCTACAGAAGGATGCTGAGAATACCGATTATGTGAGAAACGACGAAGTTTTAGAATAAAAAAAATGGAAACTAAAAGGAAACATAATTAAAGAATCAGTTGTAATTTCTAGGGCATATAATGAGGAAAGAGGGCTTAGAAAATCTGATGCTCACATGACAGATTGAAGGCAAGAGGGACAGAGGAAAACAGCGCATGGTATATTTAGTGAGCTTGAGTAAATGGATGGCGGGACAGGGTTTAGGAGTTTAAAAAAAAAATGAAATTTATTACGAGCTACAAAGGACAGGGAATAATGAAGCGGCATAGTCGCTTACGTCCTGAGGGAGACAGGGCACGTGAAAAAGAATATTATTTAGATGCAAGCGTTGACCCTTTGTCGAGCAGGTCTCATAATACTTTCATTGAGATTAATCCCGCTTTTATCTAGAAATAAATAAATAAATAAATAAATAAATAATAATAATAATAATGCTACGAATGGGGTAAAAAAAAGAGTTTAAAACAGTATACTTGGGTTGTGCTATCGGCATCACCGTTTACGATGGATAAAGGACAAGACAATCGAATGGCTAAAATGAATCCTCTATTTATCTCCAATCGCTATTACAGGAAGTAAGTATGGGAAAAGGAGCAGGGAGCAATTCGTAAGATGCAAAGGAAGCAGTAGGGGTTAGTGCAAGGGTGCATTCGTGTGTGATAATAGAGGAGGGGTGGAGATATTAGCTTAGTATCACAACACATGGGTGGCATTTTTAAGACTTTTAACTTGCCATCTTTGATTTTGTTTCTTAGTGCAATGTTTTGTTTACAATTACTTCATATTTTAACTTAATACAATTTTTGTCGTGTTCAATATATTTTAAGCTCAACTTTGATACAAAGCATGAAGAAGCAATAAATAAAGAAATAAAAAATAACAAAAAATAAGCCACTATAATTGTCGGTGTATCGGTTTCGTTTAATGAGATTCAAGTCGGTGTAGGTACGTGCAACATCGGGAAGCTAAAAGGACAACCGTTAGATATAGAATCTCTTTTAACTGTCTCAAAAATGATTTACATGCATCCAAGCTGATTTTCTAGGTTATTAAAAAGAAGCGGCAAAATATCTGTATGGTTAGTAATTGAGATTGTGTTGATTTTATAAGATGTGATCCACAGCCATCAATTTTAATCAGTTTCTGCGTTCAAACTTGAACTTCACACCCGGCTGCTGCTTCAGCCACGCTGCTCGTTCTATTCTTAGACATTTATAAATCTACCATTCGTCCGTGCATAGAATGTTGTTGCCATATCTTTTCTTCGTGCTCCTGCTATATTTATATTGAGATTCTTGACAAAATCCAAAGGTGTCTGAAATATAAAAATAAATTATAATCGATCCTGATCTAATATCTCGACCAGCCATTTTCCCACAGCCATGACGTGGTTTGCCTCTCGGTTTACTATAAATATTTTCATGGTAGTTTTTCTAATGAGTGTTGTTTCTTGGTGTCTAGACTGCATGAATTTTGGTGTACTACTAGATTGGCAATTAGGTCTCACCATTTTACTGTTGATATAGCTAAATGTAACCGTAAGTTTTACTCTAACAGATTTTTTTTTTTTTTAACTTCTTGCTTGTGGAACTCTGAACAAGTTTCTTGTTTCCCTGCCACCTATAATATTCAAAAATGTAAGTGCAACGACAATCACCATCTTCTGACTTCCTGAAACCTGTTCTTTTATTCACCTTTCTCCTCAATATCTGTCTATATTTCCTCAATATCTGTCTATATTTCTGAGATGAGATATTTTAATTATTTACATTATTTACATTGTTCGGGCTGCTATCCTCATCTTTATTGTCATATTCACAATGTGATTATGGCAATAAAGATGCAATTTAATCGATCCTGGCTTGGCATCTCGACTTTCTCATCAACGCGACGTGGCTTCCCTCTGTGACGTCGTCCCCGGTCGCAGCGTCGACTGTGTCGTTCGATCCCGTTCGCGGCGCCAATTGTGACGTCACGTGCTCCCCAGGCTCTGATATCCTGGTCACGGACAGCACCAGTTGTGACGTCTTTTGTCGCGGCGTCAGCTGTTCGCTCCTCGCTGCTCCAAACGTGACGTTCTAACCCTTTGGTTAGATTGATACCAGCCTCGTCGTTCCCAACCTGCTTCCATTGCCTGGTTACCAGGGTAACTGCACTGATCTCCGGTCTGCCCACCCACGTTGTGACTTGATCTTAGACAGACGAGATCAAACAGGGCTTGGGGCCGTAATGCAAGTTGAGTCTAACGGGGGTGATAACACACAATTATGTACAATAAAAAAAGAAATAAAATAAAAACTCACAAGGTCCAACGTATCAAGAAAAAGGTAACAAACTTTTATGTCTAATTGGTCGGTACATAGGACTATGTCTACTTCCCGACCCGTTCTGTGGATTGTGGCACGACGCTTTTACTAGGCAACTTTAAGGCTTCCAGTTGTCTGCTCTCTAAGAAATTTGTGTTTCGGCGTGTCCTTGGACGAAAGTCGAAAAAAAACTTATTTCTGTGGTCTGATTCTAAGTCGCTCATCAAACTAGTTGTTCTTGGTTGAAGAAGAGTCCAGAAGTGTGCGTGAATCTTGGTTAGCTATCTTGACGCGGTTTCAACACTGGGCGCTCATCTCTGCTTGTCGTTCACGGTTCAAACTGCAATCCGCTCGCCGTCCGCGGCTGATCTCTGCTTGTCGTTCACGGCTGATCTCTCTCGCCGTCCGCGGCGCAAACTGATTTCTGTCGGTTGGGGTCCCGCTTTTATTGACGCAGTCAAAAACTGGGGTGGGTCTGTCGGCGCCAGGGGTTTCTCTTGATAATTCTAAATACGTACCCACCCTTCTTATTTCTGGTTAGGGATTTTCCATTTTCGGTAATTCACTTTCACTCCTACTTCCTTATTGTGTCTCTGAGGGCGTATACCCGCTTCCCCGCTTCCTCGTATCGGCCCCTCACACTTACACCTCTGACAAGGGCGTCGACCGATTCTCCTCGTGCGTCACGTGACCGCTCTCGGCCAATGAGGTCCTGGTCGGGCATCTTTCTCCTCCTTTGTGCGTCATGTGACAGCTTTCGGCCAATGAGGTCCTGGTCGGGTATTTTTCCTCCTCCTTCGTGCGCCACGTGATCCCATCTAGCCAATGACGTCTTTAGTCGGGCGTGGACAATCCGTGGCTTTGTTCTGGGGGAAGAAACACCTTGCTTAAAAAAAATAAAAATTTAAATTGCCCTTGTCATGAGCGACTGCGATGACACCTTCGGTTTTTTTAACACGTGGTATTTGTCAAGCAGTTTATCGCTAATTGGACACGACCTAAGAAAAGGGATTTCTCAGACTGGGTGGCGTTTTCGTGAACGAATAAAAATATTTCACTTTTTCTTTCCCTCGAAGCTTGATAACAAAAATCTTCATTATCTCAAAAAAACATTTTCAGTCAACATCATCTTGTGTGGGTTTTTTTTTCAATTCTGGAATTGCCTGTGTTTTCGTATTAATGGTTTGTCTTCATATCCTTAGATACACTTCCCACCTGTTACCTATCATATTTTTTCCATTGTCCCTAAACTTTGTTTCTTCAACCATTTGATAACAAACTTTCATTTTTCGTGGACACGGAAGTAGGTCAGGTGCTTGACCTGATATTTTTGACATCTGTTATATGCCAGTCGAGCGTGTGTGTGCTCGCTTACGACCTGGTTTCGTATTATTTATTTTTCTCCTTTTTTTCTTCTGTCTTCTCTTTCTTTCTTCTAGATCGCTTGAACGTAAAGAAAGAATTATTCTCAAAACCCAAATATTTTTCAGCTCTAAATAATTATCAAATGGTTGACAAACCGTAAAAAACAAATCATATATTTATGAATACTTCTTTTCAGCTTGCTAGGTATGCATGGTGCCACACTCTGTACCTTTTCTACAAAGATTTTCATGGCCAATGTTCTGACGGGCCTCTTCAAAAATTTAAATCCAACGTCAATCGCCATCTTCTATCTTCTTGAATCACGTTTATCTTATGTTCTTTCCTCAATTCTCCTTTTCTTAAGTCTTTTCTCTCACTTTCACACCCTGTAATCCCCTGCGTATTAGTAGCAATCCCACCTTACTTGGGATGAAATGTTTAAATATATATATATATATATATATATATATATATATATATATAAACACGAAAAAACAGTAGATTGTAGCTCATTTTTATGCCAATATGAGCTTATCGAACTAATTAGACTTACTATCTATTGTTGCTTTGGTATTTTCATGAAGGACCCAAACCTTAGAATTTTGTTACGATATTTTCTTTTGCAGTACCGTTATTAATAATAATAATAATAATAATAATAATAATAATAATAATAATAAAAATCTCAAAAATGTGGCATATCGGAACATCAACAATCCCTGTTGTAGTTGGAGCCCTAGGATTGGTTGTAAAAGATTCCAGTAGACTAATTGAAGGGATTCCTGGAAGTCCATTTCTCAAAGAGATACAAAAATTGTTCTGACAAGTACAGCCTACACTTTACGAAGGGCTTTATCGATGTAATTTTTTTTTTTTTTTTTTTTGTCAGTAGAAAGTGTCATGATGCCATTTCTAACCTTAGGTCCCTGGGCGGGACCCGGAAAGGAATGTGTAAACGCCAGAAATGAAAGAAAATAATAATAATAATAATAATAATTGAGTAAATGATATTATTAATGAATCGGGTTAGATAGAATTGACTGTCTCAGGTAAAATTATAGCCTATGATAGTCAGCGTTGGGTTAAAATTAGCCTCTCGGTGGCCTCATTTGCGAATATAAGAGACATGACTATTTAAGAGTAAAATATTTTGAAAAACATTATATACCACCAAAGATGTTTTGTCAGAGATATCATAAATAGGCGGATAGGCATTCTCTATTTGAAAGTTTCAAATATCGTCTTTGTTTTAGCCCGCAACCTGCCATCGTGAGGTAATAAGCTGGATTTTCAAACCGAAGTCACAATGGTATTCACAGAGGCTAGTGTTACATACGGTGTCGACCAGACCAGATAAACACATTGACACCCTACGGCTAAAGGAAAAACAATAACAAAACGAGAATGAGACTTTTCGCCCTTTTCGTAAACACTGCTTTTGGTATCACCATGTAGCATTTGTTAGTAGATGTTCCTTGGCAGACAAGTGGGATCATCCCACAAGCATCATCAACGAGTGAATTGAAGGACAAATCGAAAAATTAGAAAAAAAAAAAAGTTTCTTCCTTTATCTGCAGTTTTGCTTTCCGCTGTTTCAGTTACACGCGATCAAAGCCAGAACTAATTTTTTTAATCAAGTTTTATTTAATAATTTTATAAGAGACTTGCAACAATTAATAAAATAAATTTATACTCATGAGTATTTCTCACCTCTTGTCTTTTGCGTAGATTTCTTTTGATGCAATGACAATAATTAGATTGATTACATGGCACCACATCTGTTTGCATCTTCTGATAAAAAAAAAACATATCTCTTAGAGTCTCTGATTGAAACATAAGAGGGGGGGAACTCGTACTACCCAAAGCAAAGACCAAAAATTAATAATAATACGAAAAGTTGGATGAGTATCTGGACCTCGCCGAAGAACTGAAGAAGATTTGTCGTATGAAAGTGATAGTAGTACCAATCATAACTGGAATACCGAGAGCAATCCTAAAAGGCTTAGCAAAAAGACTAGAGAAAGTGAAAATTCGAAAGAGAATTAACACAACGTCAGTATTGCAAACGACTCGAATATTAAGGAAGATACTGGAGTATTATAGAGATTTGCTGTCACTTGATCTCTACCAGTTAACAATGCAGCCACTTAATAATAATAATTACATCGTTTCGGCTACAAGAGACTTAAGGATTTTACAAGTCATCGCACGGAAAGACTTTAACTTCATAAAGGTTTAATACAAGTGACAGGGACAGTAAAAAACAAAAAAACAAAAAACAAAAAAACTAAGTTAAAATGTCAATGCAGATCAAAATTTTGGAAGAAAAACAAAATAGACATTTTGGTATATGGGTAAAAAGCAACTGTAAAAGAAGAGGCCACATACCCGGTGGATATTTGTGAACTCCAGTATAAACAGCAAATACTTGCCTGTAGATTCAAGTATAGATCATCACCAATCTTTACCTATAGACTCAAGTATAGCTACAAGCAATGACTACCTATAGATTTAACTGTAAAACATGATCAATGTATACCTATAGAATCACGTATAAAACAACACCAGTGTTTACCTATAGACTCAAATAAAAATCATGACCAATGTTCACTTATAGACTGAAGTACAAAATATGAGAAATATTTACCTAAAGACTCAAGTATAAAACAAGACCAATTTTCACCTATAGACTCAAATATAAAACACGACTAATGTTTACCTATGGACTCAAGTATAAAACATCACTAATGTTTACCTATAGACGCAAGTATAAAACACGACTCAATTTTACTTATAGAATCAATTACAAAACACGATCATTATCGATATGAAAAACAAAAACAAATTTAATCAAAAGCTATAAGAAACTTATCCTTAGTCATTCATTTAGAAATAGGAGCAATTTTTTTGTAAATTTTATCGCTAAGAACATTGCCGAATACAGTGACCAAAATAATCAAAATGTCAAACCACATATTCCCAAAATATCTAAGATTACCTTCTTGATTCTATTTAAAAACTCGGACGAAATAAATTAACAACTTTCAAAAAAAAAAAAAAAAAAAAAAAAAACGAGAATAATTGAAAAAATTCGAAAGCCAATAACCAACGCGGAGAAATCCTAAGAATATATAATGGATAAATCAACTATCAACTGACATCAGTATAAAACGCAGTCAATAATTAGCTATATAATCAAGTATAAAATACGACCCATAAACTGAAGAATAAAATACAACTAATGTTTACCTACAGACTCAAGTATAAACACAACTAATGTGTACCTAGAGACTTAAGTATAAAACACAACATTTTTTTTATCGATGGACTCAAGTATAAAACACGATCAATTTACTTATCGACTGAAGTATGAAACACCCCCAGTGTTTACCCATAGACTCAAGTATAAAAAAAACACCAATGTTTACCTATAGACTCAAGTATAAAACACGACCAATGATTACATATAGACTCATGTATAATATAAAAAAATTTTGACATTAAATAATCCAGTAAGGGTTGCGTTTTCGTAAAAACCATCGACTAACCTTTTCATAATGCATAGCAGCTGTACTGGGAGTTTCTTACTTTAGACTTTTTTATGATTGATGACAGGATTAGGTAAATATAAAGGTTTATATATCAGTGAGAGTATATAATGAAGGAAAAGTGTGAGGAGTAGGGGGCGCAAATGTGTTTATAGGAAGAAGGTAAAAAATTATGTATTGAAAAGGAGGGTGAATTGACAATAAAATAAAGAACAATTAAAACAGCATAAAAAGGATTAGCTCCAACATTCTGTTAAAACAGGATGTTGGAGCTGACTCGAAGACTACGATCATTTTTATGCTGTATTAATTACCATTCATGGAACTGACGATAGTGGGAGAAATGAATCCAAACCCATCAAAGGAGGATAAAGCAAATACAGGCTCTCTTTGTTTTAGTCTGATATAATCTGTGTCTAATATAATGTTAATTATACACGTGTTCTCACTGGCCCCATTTATTTGTTTAACTGTTTCGATCTGATTAACTTCGCCGCTAATACAATGTTAATTATACACGTGCTGTCAGTATACCGATTTCTTTTATTTTGCTTACAATCTGTCAGTTGATCTCCATTTAAAACTGTTACTACTGGCGTGAAAACTAAACAATAATAATAATAACGTTTTATAAATAAATAAATAATTATAATAATAAAAAAAGTTTGATAAACTAAGTAAATGCAAGAACCTCGAGATAGAAATCAGAAGAATGTGGTATCTCGTGAAAATAACATTATCTATAGGCTCAAGTATAAAACAAAACGAATGTTTATCTATAAACTCAAGTATAAACCAAAACCGATATCGAGTTTAAACAGTATAAAACAGGAGAAATGTTTACCTATGAACACAAGTATAAAACACGACTAATGATTACCTATAGACTCAAGTATAAAACACGATCAATGTTTTTCTATAGACTGAAATAACTTCTTATCTCTAGCCATTACAAATTAATATAATAAATATCTCCTGCCATTAGAAACAGATGACTCTTTTTTGACTAAGCTGTATTGCCAAACTAGCAGCATAACCCGTCTTCGACCGGGTGTTTTATTTACTGGGAATTTTTGCTGTTCAATTGAAGCAGTTTAAGTTTAAAGTCAGCCCACCCAGAAATCAATATTAGTAACAACAATTGGGTGTAACTGGGGCACATCCCCAAATGCGAGTTAACAATTTGAAAGGGTGTTGGCCCTGAAAAGGGCCGTTTTTGCGTTCTCAATCTTGCAAGGAAGGAACCTCTTCCATGGACTGTCATAATAATAATATACGATAATTTTTATTTATAATATAAATTTTTTTTTTTTATAATTCTAATAATCTTTTGCGTTAGATTTCAACTCTTTAAATTGATTGTACGCTGTTTGTTACAGGCATTAAATTTTTGCCTTTGATTTTTGCGCAAAGTGTAAAAAATCATTTTTTTCGGTGTTTCACCTTCAATGTTGTAATTGTTTCCAGCCAATTTGAACCCAAAACCGGCATTGAAGAATTATCACAAAAAAAAAAAAAAAAAAATTATCGAAATCGGATGAAAACTGTGGAAACACATAAACAACATCCGATCACACACACGCACGCGCACACACACACACGCACGCACACACACACACACACACACACACACACACACACACACACATTTTGAGAATTATAGATATTGATAATATTATTGTAATAATTTAAGCTATTCATTTTTATTAAAGTTTGTACGAAAGATATCCAAAAACAGATAGTAAATAGTAAAACGTTGCTGAGAGTTATAATGGACAGGAAGTAGTGGAGAGCCATTGTCACCAATATTTTGGACTCAGAACCGGCACTGAAGAATATCATATATCAAACAAAAATATTTTATCGAAATCGGATGAAAACTGTGGAAATACATAAACAACATCCGATCACACACACACACACACACACACATTTTGAGAATTAAAAGTGATACCGAAAATACACACAAAATACTCAAATATTTACCGACAGACTCGAGTATAAAATATGTCCAATGTTGACTTACAGAAGTATAAAACACAACCAATTCCTAGGCCTGCTGCAAGGAAACTTGGTTCACTATTTTGTGCTAGGCAATTTTTCTCTTCAGAATCTATCTTACACATGTATAAGTCTACCATTAGTCCATGCATTGAATATTGCTGTCACATCTGGTCTAGTGTTTCTGTTTTGTAGTTAGCGATTCTTGATAAAATACCAAGAAAAATCTGCAATGTTATTAGTCCTGGCCTGTCATCTCGGATTCAGTCACTTGCCAATCGCCTATTTCCCTGTGCGTTTCCTAGAAATATTTTCAGGGTAACTGTTCTGGCGTGTTTTCCTCTTTGGTACCTAGACTTTATGAATTTAAGCAATGTACTGGATTGGCGGTTAGGTCTCATAATTTTACAATTGAAATTGTTAAATGCAAACGTAAGTTCGACTCTAACAGTTTCTTCTTTCGCGCTTCTCGCCTGTGGAACTCTCTTTCGGTTCCTTGCTTCACAGTTAAATTTTAACTTGTCTCCACTTAAAAAATGTTTTCTTTTTCTCAATTTCTCTCATTCCCGGTAAAACCCCTTGCGTCTTAGTGGCTTTATTGCCTTGATTAGGGGAGAAATGATTAATGTATTTCGCTTCCAGATTGTTGAAATCTTGCTGTTTCGCTTCTCAGAATTATTTTTTCTCCCTTTTTTTTTCGTCTCTTTTTTATTTCTATTTTTGAAATCTGCAGAATCCAATATTAATCATATCTAATTACATAAACAAATGGTTGCTTATATAATCTTGGATGACGTGTTAATTGTTGTAGAGTGAGTCGTGTCAAACAGACTTATGTTTGCTTTACGTTTCTTTTCGTGCTGACTTTCTATAAGCGGATCTTGTATGTGTAAAAAACAATGTCATTTATTTATTTCTGTTAAAAAGACTGAAAAAAATAAGGTCAATAATGCTGTCTTTAAATAACAATAACTTAAGATGCACTTCGACAAACGCAACTAAATAAAATAAACCTCCATGCTGGCGGCAAAAATTGTAGAAGAGAATCTATAAAATAAATTAAAGACGGAATTATATGTGGCCCTGTGGCGCAACGGTAGCGCGTCTGACTCCAGATCAGAAGGTTGCGTGTTCAAATCACGTCGGGGTCATAAAACTTAAGTTTTTTTTTCTTTTTACATAGACTTCCCACAATGCAACAATCTATTCTATAATATGAAATATAATGTTACCTATTTAATTATTTATTTATCTGACTGATCTCCATTTAATTGCAATGAAATATCACGTATTGTAATGTAACATCTTCCCGTATCGCTATATAAGCCTTTAAGCGAATTAATATCATGATAAATATTAAATTATCTTTTACATTTTTTTTTTAAAAATCGCTATCACCTGATAAAAGACAGTACAACAAGCCACAAGGAGTTACAGGGTGTGGAAGAATTAGGAAAAGAAACAGTAATAATGAGCGGAAAGAGAAAAGACTCTACTAATCAGATGGACAGTAGATAGCGATTGACGAAAAACAGAATTATAGATAAAAATACTCGGTTCCCCATAGCAAAATGATAAGTAATTCGGTTTCAACTGTGTTGGTTATATTTTTACATGTCGACCCTTGTTATTTTTTTTAGAGGGAATCCACCAGGTACATCAACGTAAAATCGTCACTTTTAATTTCGCATCACACGAAAGTTTTTTTTACTTTGTCATTAATTTCCTATATATATATATATATATATATATATATATATATATATATGTGTGTGTGTGTGTGTGTGTGTGTGTTGTAATTGTAATGTTGTAGTTGTAATGAGATCCAAACAATTTACCTCATAGAGATGACCATTTCGTCCATGCGAAAAGAAGTTTTTTCCGGGACTTATCAATGCAAATACATTTACTAAAAACCATATCTATTGAGCTCTCTTTTGTGGATCAATTTTAATATTTTATTTTTATATTAATAGGATCAACTTGGATTACATACCGACGAACTTTCTTTTAGAAGTATATATGTATATGTATATATATATATATATATATATATATACAAGGCCGATTTTTATGTTGGGCGATCCGAGCCCATAGACTTGGGCAAAAACCACCACTAGACCCCGCATACACAGGAAAAAAAATATCGTAATAAACCCCTACGTGATTTGAACACACAAACTTCTAATCTAGAGTTAGACGCGCTACAGTTGCGTCACTGCGTCAGAAAACAAAAATAACTTCTGATTTTATGTTTAGATTTCTTAATGGCATGGTTTGACTTTATTTGATTTGTAGTTCTTTTCAACACGTTTCTTGTCTAACAATTATTTAACAGTCTAACGCACCTTTTAAACGCGACAGCTGTATTTACGTAATTTCCTATTGAAAATCTGAGAGTCGTTTTAATAGAGGGACGAAAAGTGCCACACTAAAATCCGATAACGCATCGGGATAGCGAAAGGTGCATTTCAAAACTAAACAAAGTATTAAGAATCAGAAACATTTCGTTTGAAACAAAGAAAAGAGTACTAAACTGATCTATAATACCAGTCCTCCTATACGGATGTGAATGCTGGACAATATCCTCACAGATGATGATGAAACTTGAAGCAACGGAAATGTGGTTCTCAAGAATGATGCTGGGAATACTTTGCACTGAGCATGTGAGTAACGAGGAAGATTTAAGAGAAATGGAAATGAAAAGGGTGCTTGTCGGAGGAGGAGCAGAATATGCCGATTGCAGAGGGCTATGGTCTATTAAACGACCAATAAGCAAGTAAATGATTATTGAATCAACTTTAAACGACCTATATTTACCTCTCTACGAACCAAGCAAATGATTATAAAATCATCTTTCAACGACCACGATTTATTTCTCTATGAAGCTAATTTATTTACATTTCCACAGACCAAATGGTTATAGTTACAAATATAGACAATATTCCTGAATTAAATAAATGATTAGAGACGTAAAAATATAAGCGGCTTGTATTTACATGCCTGGACAAATAGGAGTAGATAGGTTTGACAATCGTCTGGTTCCTACTACTTCACTTTTGAAGAGATGCAGAAGTTTATCACCATTTTCCTGTTTAGGATTGTGGTTTTCCGATTCCTCCTTCTCATTCTCTTTTATTCCCAGTAACCCCTTGCGTCTTCGTAGCATTGTCGCCTCGCTTGGGGTGAAATAATTTAAAAAATGTATTGTTATAGACTCAACTTATATTAAAATGACTGATATTAAAACCCGTCCAAAATGATTGCCAAGTTTTAAAATCGACACATAAGAATATGAAAACTAGCACAAAACAAATCAAAGGACTGTGAGCAGTGTTCTCAATTCTTGCTAATGAGATATAACGTTATTAAGGAAACAAGTGGTATATTCATATATTAATGAGTGATGTCTGCTGTTAGCATAACAGAAATAATACATTAGTAAATAAGGAATGAATATAGATATTGGCTCGGAGTGAGGTCTTAGAGAACAGAGTTCGAATTCCAGTCGAGCTAGTTAGATTCACTTACGCACAAATACCCTTAGGAACTGTTCTCCTCCAGTTATGGGTTGAATAACAGGACAGAATGGGTTCTTTAGCCTTGGTTGGCAACCAGTCTACCGCAGAAAAAATGGCAACCTACTGCGAGAAAAAATCTGCTTCGTCAGTCATGTATCGAAAGATACATCATCAACCAAGAATGTATCAAGTATGGCACTTAACTGATTGATTGCAATAAGGAAGATCAGGATGTGTCGCCCATACATACACTTTGGAACTGTTGATCAGATCGATGATAAAATTATATGAATGATTAATAAAAATTATTTATGACCCCGACGTGATTTGAACACGCAACCTTCTGATCTGGAGTCAGACGCGCTACCGTTGCGCCACAAGGCCTTAGGAACGATTAGCTGATTAATTGTTTTAAGTTGTAGTTGGAAATATTTACAGTTTGTATGAACATGGCCAGGGTAAATAAATCAGGGATATCATGCAAACAAACATTTACAAACAATTTTACCAATACGGTCAAAATATGTGCCAAAAATAAATAAAAGTGGAATTATACAATATATCTTAAGAAAATATGACTATCGATTAAACAGAACATATTACGAATTTCAATTTACAATGAATTGATATAACAAATTGAAGCCTTTATCTTAATAAAATTTAATAACTTTTATATTCACGATATGTTTAATCTATCGAACGGATCTTGAATCTTCCCCTACTGCCATGAACGGATGATTTCTCAGGGATGCTCTCTGTATTAAGCGCCTATTGGGACCTAAACTCAACCTAGACCTCAAGACACTTTTCTCTTCGCCAATTCTGGGCGTTTTTCTTCAATTGTTGCCTTTAATTCGTCCAGTTGCAAGCAGTACTTTCCAGAATCAATTGACTGGCTGCTAGGCAGAAGTTCATAGTACAGGATTCCTTTCCAGTTCCACCAGACGCACAGCATGACTTTCTTAGAATGAGGGCCTGCTTTTGAGGTGGCTAAAGTTGGCTCCTGTCTCTACCCCAGGATCTTTTTCGCTGAACATTGTTGTAAACGATTCATTTCTCATCACCCGTCACAATTTGCTTCAAAAAGGGTGCATTTTCATTGCGTTTATACAGCAAATCAAAGATGAAATGCAATCCAAAGATTCTTTTCAATCAGATCGTGTGGTACTCAAATATCTTAGCGATTTGAATACCCAAGCTTCACTAAGTGCTCATGGGTGGTGGATTTTTATAAATTTAGTGTTTCTGCCAATTCCCGAGGCGTGTAATGCAGGTTATTCTCAACCAATGTCATGATTTGGCCGTCATCCGCAGTGCGCACGCGCGCGTGTGTGTGTCGGGGGTCTGCCTGAGTGTTCTTCCTCAATAAGGCTACAATCACCAACTCTAAGCTTAGCGAATCACTTCCGTACAGTTCTGTTAGCTGAAGCCCCTTCACCGGACACAGCACATACTTTTTTTTGTTGGCTGCGAAGCATTTTTGCCTTTACGGTAAAAAAAAAGCATCAAGTGTCTAAAATGCACATTATTACCTTCCTTTTTTATAAGAGTGCGAAATTGACGCGAATTTAGTAATTTTATACTTTCTTTCTCTAGAGATTGTTTGAAGTGTGCTCTAATCGGATATGTAAGTATATATCTGTCGATAAATTTGACATGTTCTAACGTATTGGAACATAAATGACTGAAAAGAACTTTGAATATATATATAAAATATATATATATATATTTCCGGATATATATATATATATATATATGTGTGTGTGACGTCATGAGATGCGGTGCGATTTTCGCTTCTAGCGTCTTATAGGCGCGTGTTTATCGTTGCTTAGAAATCATCTATGTAAACAATGACAGACTATCACCACTGTCGTGTCCGTATATTGTTTAATATGTTGTAATTGACATCTTTGATAATGGCTTATGTAAGCCGAAAGCTTAGATTGTATTAAAAAAGATATGGATCAATACTGTGAATTTCTTTCTTCGTTCAACGATAATGTTATTAAACTTATCAGACGTTACGAAAAAATTTTACATAAAATAAATAGACAACACTTCTCTATATTATTTAATGAAACGTGCATGAATATATATATATATATATTCTGTATAGTATTTCTGTATATATACGCAGCAAGCTTTCTTTTATACATGTTTCATTAAATGTGACAGATAAGAAAAATCTTATAATTATTTATTTTACAATTTTCCTTTCGGAAATACAAAGTGGGTGCTGGAACTCTCCGTAATGATTATTGTTTCGGACAATTCCTTAGTCATTTGCAAGAGTTCCGTTGACCCACAAGACAAAGCCATATTTATATTGTTAATTTTCAAGAAAAGCTTTTCTTTCTTTCTTTTTTTTCTTTTACTTTATCGTGTATAATGTGGTGCACTGGTAATAATTCTGACTCCAGATCAGAAGGATGCGTGTTCGAATCACGTTGTGGTCATATATTTCGTTTAGAAGAATATTTTATTAATAATTCCAACTATACAGTCATCGGTTTAATCAATAATACAAAAAAATATATTGACGGATCACACCCCCTGATTTCCCTTAATCTTATATTCTTCTGTTATGCTAATAGAAGCCTGACAAATCAGCAATCAAATATAGCAAATGTTACTATAACAACGGATTATCTCATTAGTAAGAAGCCAGTATAAGCTGCTAATAAAGTTCTTTTAATTTTGTTTTGTGTTAGTTTTGTTTTTTGCGTTAGGCTGAGTTAGCTGATATGTCAACCATTGTTGGGTTGCTTACTGTTAAAATCATGATATAAAATTATTTTTGAGTCTTTCAGGCATTTACTTGGTTTGAAGATAGGTAAACATTTCTCATTTATATTTATCTATTTTCGATTTACTTGGTAGTGTTCTCCTTTTTGTTATGCGCGGGTGGTGTACTGGCTAGCGGCTCAGAATGAGAAACTGGAGAGCCGTTTTCGAATTCCACTCGCGTTCATTACATTAACTTAGCCACGAGAAAAGTATGAATCCATCTCCTTCTCCCCAGTTATAGGTTAAATAGTGGCATTCATATCTCGAAACAGCATTGCTATTCTAAAAAAAAAATGTTAATGTAATATTCGCTCGAAGAAAAAGAAAATAATTATTCTTACAATTTAAAATATGATTCAGCTTTGAATAAATAATACTGGGTTGATAACCCGTAAAAAAGCCCAAATTCAAATCAATCAAACCTCGTTTTAGCGGAAAATCTTAATTCTCTGCTGCGGATCTCGTCACTATATTTATGATCCTGCCGATAAGGCAGGCTTTGTTTAAATATATTTATTTTAACGATTGCCAATGTTGGATTTATTCATGCATGATGCAATCGAGTTAATTGTACAGAAAAACATACGAAATAACTCATGCGGAAAATATAAACAATACAAAAGAAATTATGTAAACGTTGCCGTCATTTTTTTTAAACAGTTATGCTTTATTGTGAAACTTATAGAAATCACATAAAGAATATATTAGCGAGGCAATTAGAAATTACGTAAATATGTCCGTCCATTTTACATTTTTGCTTGCCTGTAAATATTTATTGAACAGGTTGTTTGTTAAATAAATGTAACTGAAGCCAACTGAAGCCAGGACTCGCAAACTGTAAAGGTCTCAATATACAACATTTAAAACAATTAATTTAGAACACAGACGTCGACTGGCCCTGTGGCCCAACGGTAGCGCGTCTGACTCCAGATCAGAAGGTTGCTTGTTCAAATCACGTCGGGGTCACACATTTTCTATAGTTCATTTTATTACTAACTAGCGTAAAAGCCGCACTCTGTGCTGACTTTTAAGCTAGCTCCACTGGAGAACTATTTGTGCCTTTGACCCAGAACTAAAGTGATCTCTAGCTCAGCTTAGAAAACAGCAATGATAATTTTGAAAAAATAACTTTGTATTTCTCAATTTGCTCCATATATGTGAGGTAGTTTGCTGTAACGTTGTGACAATTACCTGTATGTCTTAGGTGGGAAGTGGTCCAGGATTAGGATCTGCGACAGTTTTCGTTCCGTTTTCAATGTTGGATCTTTCTTTGCTTTACATCATAAAACGTATGAACGTACAACGGTCTAAACGTCGTAAATGTGGCAACAAAGATGAGGACAACTGTCCGAATAATGATAAATAATTTTTTTTTTTAGTTATTTTAGAATTTGAATTTTTAATTATTCCCTTCTCATCCAGACAGAAATCCCATTGCTGGATATTCAAGCGCCAGATGAAGGGGTCATCCTGGTTCCACAACGGTATAATATGCTCAAAAATGTATAATAATCCCGGAAATTCAGCTTTCAGATGTCCTCAAGGACACATGGCCCAGTGGATAAAGACGTTGGTTAGATCCAGTGACTAGACCCAAAAGAGTTGTGAATCAAAAATTTGGAGAGTCCAGTTAAAGAGAAATAACCGAGACACCCGGAAGAGGCATGGCATGTGGAAATAGAACAATCCACTCCGATGGACGAAATAAAGGGTTCGATTCGAAATTCCAGTCATCTGAAGAAGGCCGGAGCGTACAACGGCCGAAACGTTATGAATATGACAATGAAGATGAGAATAACAGTGAGAATAATGTAAATATTGTAAATAATATGCCCATGTAAAGCAAGTGTGGGCCGGGTTGGGTGGTTTCCGACAGACAGAATTTGCCGTTTATTTATTTATTTAGATTACTTCAATCCAGTCATCGATCTCATTATTAATACCTCGAACACTCACCATATTCATAAACCGCACACCCTAATCTCAGTCATTTAAGTGTCATACGTAATACACTCAGTATTGCAGTAGATAGCCATTTCTTTCTGCGATACGCTGGTTACCAACTAAGTCTGTCCTGCTATTTAATCTATAGCAGGGGGAGTAGAGATTGATTCATACCTTTCATAGCGAGATAGATAGTCACACACTACGAAATGGACAATTATTTTAATATATTTTATTGTTATACGTTATTTATATATACACAAATATTTAAGTAAATGCTCTGTTTATAATAAACAGTATTAACAACATTTACCGGCCTGAACGCCCGACAGTCATCGAACCTGTATCCTACACGGAACCGTCATAGGCCTGGCCAAAGGAATGTCTGATTAGCAAGGTTGATTTTACTGCTTTTAAACTACAAACTTCCCTTCTTAGATAAAATGGTATAGAACGTTAGGCTATAGGACAGTTCCGTGTAGGATACAGGTTCGATTCCTGTCGGAGAACGCATATTTTTTAATGAAATCCCTCGCATTGTTAACGGGAAAACAAAGAAATATATAGTGATTTTCCAAGCGTAGCTCAGATGTGGCACAAGGCCGAAAGTATGGGGTACCCAGTAAGGATCGAACTCACTGCTCAGTAGTAATTGTTCTAGTTAGACAAGCTTGCGAACCATTACACCACCCCGAGGTGCCCAAACAAAGAAATATATAAGTGTTTGAAAGAAAAACACCTTATCTACATATTTACAGAATATGAATGCGACAATATTTGTAAAAGCAGTGAACCAGATGCACATTAATATATATATGGAAAAAGAAGTGAATTATGGTCTTATTTGGCAAGTTGCCGTGATCATCATTGCGTCAGTGATTTGGCTTAGGTTATAAAAGTCGAGAGAAAGAGGAAGACGGAGGAATACGTACACTCCCCCATTTGAAATATTGGCTCCAACTGGTCATCCGAGTTACCGTTCGCGTCTATCACTAGACTGTGACCCGAGGTAGTAGCACCGGTTAGGGTCCCAGATATGGGCAGATAGTGAACCCCCAAACAAAAACGCTATAAAAGTATAAAAATTCATTATTATAGTAAAAATACCAGCAATTTTACATAAAAATAATTACCAAATATACCTATTTATAGTCAAATTACCAACAATAAATTTTTCATGACACTTTTCTTTTCTTTTTTTTAAACTGCTGGTTCCAACTATAGAGGAATGACTGCAAAAACATCCCCCTTCAAACTTATAGACAAATTGAACAGATGCATGCTGGGATTTTTCTCTAGCCAATAAGACAGGCCATTTCTAGGTCTCATCTACCATATTTTTTATCTTTCTCGTCTTGAAGTCAGAATACTATAATCACTTGACTGTATCCCTTTTGTGTGTTAACACCATTATTACTTTGTGAACTTTTTGCCTTATTACTGTTGCTTTGTCTACTTTTGACTTGCATATATAGTGTTTGCTTCGTGTTATTTTTTGTCCTGTTCTTTTCTTTATTTTGTAATTGTTTATTGGAATCTTTGTCAGTTTTGTTTGTTGGGTATTTCTGCCAATTACATTTAACCAGGACCAGTCACTTTACAAAAATTATCTGCATACACGTATATATATATATATTTTCTTTTTCTTCTTTTGTAAGCTATGTTGTACCTTACATAAATATTTATAAAAAATTACATCTGTGTTGAAATTCATTCTAATGGAAAATGTTGAATTCATTTACTTTGAAAGTTTTCCATCTCAGCCGTCGCAGCTCCTTCCGCTACAAGTTCGCGACCAACAGCAAAACTTGACTAATACAACTTGTTTCACCACAAGTTAATAAAGTGTGAAGAAAAAATACTATTGATTGTGTAGGTCAGCCCAGGGTGGGAAACTACTGGTCAAAAGACACCGTGGGCGTGAAATTTTAACAGTGATAGTTTGCCTTTGTCTAAGTTTTGAATATAGAACCAGAACGGCGCAAAGACAGCAGAGGGCCGCACTCAGATTCTCTAGAGAAGCTAGCTCGCACGTGGCAAGATGCTAAAGCTCAGCCTTCTCCTGAAGATCACCACCACGCGAGTTATTTCCTAAAATCGATGCTACCGAATCTGTCCATCACGTATAAGAATAAGAAAAATAAATCGTTCTTTGTTGATACAGTCTGTGATATGGCACTGGAGGTGTGAAGGACCGCATCCAGTGGCGACACAGAACGCAACAAATACTATATCGCAAAGACTTAGGGACGAAGGCACGTAGACAAACGGTGCTTTATCTGATTTTAATTCTTGAAAATGTTCGAACTTTTTCATACATACGCCAATCGAGTTAAATGTATCGATAAATTTCAAGGTTACTTATACATGTATAAACGAGGCAATTAGAAATTACGCAAACATGTCTGTTCATTTTACGCGTATGCTTGCTTGTAAATATTTATTGAATCGGACGTTTGTTAAATGTAACCGAAGCCAACTGACGTCAGTACGCGTAAATTGTAAAGTTCTCAATAAACAAGATTTAATTAATTTAGTAGTACGTTGTCGGTCGGCCCTGTGGCGCAACGGTAGCGCGTCTGACTCCAGATCAGAAGGTTGCGTGTTCAAATCACGTCGGGGTCATAGCTTTTATAACTGTAATTATTTTAATGTTAATACCGCCTTCGCAATTTCATGTATTTTTAAGTGACACATCCTGATTTTCTTTACTTATTGTGAAACGAAGAAATTAATCCTTGTAAGTGAATATGACAAGTTTTTACAATAACAACGGAGTATCTTGTTCGTAAGAATGGGAATAATCTATTTATATAGATATTTTTCTTTTATTTAATGCCAGATTCCTTTGAGTTGGTTGATTGATTTTTATCACAGGTCAATTATTTTTGGTTACTTAATGCCGAAATGAGCCATTTAAATAAATACTTAAATAAATATATTCAAATAAAGATCAAATATGGATCGGAATCCGACAGAATGATAAGATAAAGAACAAATAGAAAACGTTTATGAATGTAACATGTTTCACTTTTATTAAAGCTAAGTAATCAATATTATTATTATCATTATTTATTAAAGCTTATTAATTATTAATATCATTATTTATTAAAGGAGTCACGAGATAGCGGCTCGGATTGGGGAATCGGAGAGCTGAGTTCGAATTCCAGTCAAATCCATTACATTCACTTATGTGCTAATACCATTGGGAAAGGTATGAATCATCTCCCCCCCCAGCTATGGGTAAATAGCAGGACAGACCGGGTTCTATTGCCTTGGATGGCAACTGGTCTACAGCAGAAAGAAATGGCAACCTACTGCGGGAAAAAATCTGCCTCGTCAGTTATGATACATAATCACCTAAGCTTGTATCATGCATGGCTCATAACTGACTGAATGACTATTTAGAACACCCTCCATCCACTCTTAAACTACACCATTTTGCTGCTAAGGTTTCTGTAGCAAGTAGCCTTTTTTGTATAGGAGAAATTACCAGACCATACCCAACCGGTTTTTAATTCAGAGTTTGCATACCAAGGCTAGAGATCTCAGTCTACTTTACTATTAAACCCAAAGCTAGTGGTAGAAGAAATAGATCTATACTTTTCCAACGTAGGAACTACTTAAATAGAGTGGTCCATTCATAAAAAATAGAAAACATTTTTAAGAAAAATTATTTTTGTAGGTCAGCTTTCTTTAGATCGTCTTGTGACCGCGACATTTGTCAGAACCGAAAAATATTGATTTGTTATCTACTTTGAAGAAGGATCCTTTTTATAATATCGAAACGGTGTCAATTCAATTCCTGGTTTTAGAGAGTTATTGTCCCTAACCGTTTTGCGTATGGAAAAAAAAAATTGACATCAGGTTACAAAAAGATTTCTCTTAAATAACGAATAGATATGTCGGAGTTAGCTCCTCCTTAGTTCCTTAATCCTTCACCAGGGGTCTCTCACCCCTTGCTATAAATACTGGGTGACCTTTTGCCTCCATCTCTCTTTCACCCTCAGGCCTTGGGCCGTATCCACCTCGCGCGGAGGTGAGGTAATTCTTTTTTCTTCATTTCAGCTAATATATTTATGTGAGCTCTCACCAATACAGCGTTTCCCAAATGCTGGGAACACGCTAAGAACAATACCAATACACGTACGTACTAACACTCACTACAATACACACACATAATATTAACTACACAAACTCAATTTAATTGTCCATGTGCTTGTAACTTGTTGTTAATACATATATTTGTTTGTATATAATCGTCTTGTTTGTTTTCTTTGTCTCTTTTGGACTTAATTAAAGTCCAGCATTCTCATGTAGCTGGGCCGGCTAGCAGGAAATTTTAACCCACGTGTGTTCTTTACATCTTCAGCCTACAGTCCTATACAGATATATACAGGGTGCAGTGGATAAATTGTCGTCTAAATGACTTAGAAGCTGTAATTTTTTTTTTCTCTAACCACCAGAACTTAACCCTCACGCGGCATATTGAGAGCAAGAGAAATAGAGGTAGACAGCGAGATTAGGGGAATGGATAGCAGAACAGGTGGCAGAGGCCTTAGAAAAACGAAGAAAAAACTACCGCGCCACACAAGATAGGAAGTTGTGGAGAGCCATGATCGTCTATATCCTGGAGGGACGCGGCACAAAGAAGAAGAAAAAATCAGTTTGTAAAGTATTTAAAAATTTGAATGACGCCGATAGAATTTGAACAAGAAAAATTTAATTCGAGACTCAGACGCACTATCGTCACATCACAAATCCGTAAGTAGAATGATCTACCCTGGGTTAATACCCGCTTAACTATCGCTATTATTTTACTACACATTTTGTTTCATATAATTGCAGCTGTTTTCTTTTATGGCAACACGCTGGTTGAATAAATTTGAATTATTGTTTGATGACATCTGTTATTCCATCTCATAATTGTTCCATTTTGTTTTTTCTATATGCTCCAAGCCAATGAACTCTCCAACTACGAGAATGTAACATGAAGAACAATAAAAACAGTAGCTTTTAATGATATTTAAACTCGCGACCTATACCTGGGAAGCCTAGACACGCTTCGGCTTGGGCTAATGTTCCGTGAGCTAGGTTGGTTGACTATTACTTCACGAGGTACTCTAAACTTATAGTCTTGTGTCAAAACTAAGCAACAATTAGAAAATAGCTCCACCGAAGTTGTTCACTTTCATAGACGTCGTCTTAACTAGTCTGGCCATGGAAACACGCGGTAGGACGAGATACAAGGTCTATTTTTAGGTGGGGACCCGAGCGCGTACACCCGGGACAGGAACAAAAATTCCCCTCAGCCCCCTCAACCGTCGGTTGCGCTGACCTCGGTGCGAGCACCGATCCCTCCCTCTGGTGCAATGGGAGGGCGCAGCTTCGGACAGCTGTTCCCCAGGACTGGGCGCCTCTTCAGTATAATTTTCTCAGTTGCCTCTCTGTCCTTTGACAGAGAAGCCCCTGAGCGCGCTCTGCCCAAAGACAGAGACGCAACTGAGAGATGATAAGTAAACGTGTACTTACTCAAAAAGAGCAAGTTACACGCAAACATGGCCATGGAAATACTGATGATTAAAAAAAAATACAACACTGATGATTAAAAGAAATGTAATTTTTAGCCATTTTCCAGCAACTTTCTCTACAATTCTCTGAACCATATTTGTTTAATGTTTAAATATTTGATAAACAATATAGCTTCCCTGTGCCTTTTCTATAAATATTTTCATGCTACCTTGAATTCACGAATTTAAGCTCAGTACTAGATTGTCAGTTAGGTCTCATAATTTCATTGTTGAAATTGCTTCTTTTAACCAACATTTCTATGCTATTTTTAAATCGGTATCACCCCAAGCAAGGAAGTACAGACCCTAAAACGCAGGGTGTGGAGGAATTGGGAATAGAAATATTAGTAATGAGCGGAAAGAAAAAACAGTAATCAGGAGAACAGTAGATAGCGATTGACATTGTATTTAAATTTTTGAAGATTAACGTTGGTTGGAAAGCATGCAGTCGGAAGAGAGTTCGACTAGCGAGAAGTGCGAGAAAAGAAACTGTTAGCATAGAACTTACGGCTACATCTTGCCAGCTCAAGTGTAAACTGATGATATCTCTCCACCACTCTAGCACTGCGCTTAAATTGAAAAAATCTAGGTACCATAGCGAAGATCTCATCCGCACAATTACCATGAAAGTATTTATAAAAAAGGCACAGAGAGGCAACCTTAAGGTGGTGAGCAAGTGACTGAAGCCGAGATGCCAGATAAGGACCAATAATATTGCTGATTCTTCTTTGGATCTTATGAATGAGCTCTATGTAAATAGCAGGGGCAGTGGATCATATATGGCCGCAATGTTTTCGCGAAAACTTCAGGGCGCAGTAAAATTAACGCCATATGAGTATTGTTACATCGAAACAGCATGTGTCCCACTGGGCTTGGCGTGGAAAGAAATTATGAGACTGGCCGCTGAAAAGTTGAAACAACACAAAGACGATATGAGACGTGGTAACCTTACCAACTTTATTCAAACTGCCGCTCGATCTGTTTTGCTCCCAGCATTACCAAGTGGATTCGGACTGCTAACTGATATCCATTAGACATGGCACGTGGAACTAGAACAGTCTACCCCAGCGAGCGAAATAAAGTGCTTACAATCATCATAATCATAACCAACTGTTGCAGACACTGGCAACGGAAAATTTTAGAGTCCACGTGAAGTACGAATCCTCGTCGCCAACTTGTTGTGGCCTGTTAGGGGCCAGAAAGAACAACACGGAAAGAAAAAGGTTGGTTGACCAAGAGTATATTAAATATAACAGATATATATACAAAGAGTGTTATTAGTCAGCAGATAGAAGTGTCCGTCCAAACTGTCAGGTTACACTGCGCCTCAACTATCTCCCGTAGGAAGTGTCGCAGGTTGGTATTTATAAAAGGAGGAAGAGTTCATTCCCATGTAGGTAGATACCATAACACCTACATTATTAATATTCTATTTACATTATTCGGACTATTGTCCTCATCTTTGTTGCCATATTTATCACAACGTTTCGGCCGTTGTACCCTCCGGTGGTTGGAATGTTGAACTGAACCCTTTATTAAGAACTTGGCATCGTGGATAAAGACGTTGGTTAGATCCAGTGACAAGACCCAGAGAGTTGTGAGTTCAATACCTGGCTAAGGCAGTGGAAAACTTGGAGAGGTGAATTAACAGGAGATAACTGATAACTGATATCCATTAGACATGGCACGTGGAACTAGAACAGTCTACCCCAGCGAGCGAAATAAAGGGTTCAGTTTCATATGTAATAATGTAAATAGTGTACATAATACCTCATCTTAGAAATATAGACAGATACATTATTGATATTGTTATCAACAAAATATTTTGGTATGGTTAAAAATGTAACATTTTCAAAATGTTTCCCTTCATGTTCAATACAACGCTGAACCCTATCAGCAACACTTCTACAAACCATTTGACACATTTCTACATTAATTTCAGAATTTTTTTTTCAGAAATTGCTTGTTTCAGGTCAGGAATTGTTTTCTGTTTGAGCCTGTAAACAAGATCTTTCAGTACACCCGAAAAAAAAAGTTTTGGGATATTAGATCTGGTGATCGTGATGACCACTCAATTATTAGAGGCTATGCGGTGTCTCATTCTATCAGCAAACAAAGACTTAGTTTCTTTGAAGGACGCATTTACAATTATTACAAGCAGACACAAATAGGCGTCTGTTGTGAGAGTGTTGGAGTTAACTCCTCCTTCAGTTCGTTAACCCTTTCACCAGGGGTCTCTCTTCCCTGGCTATAAATAGCCGCTGACCCTTCACCTCTATCTCTTTTTCCGTCAGGCCTGCGCGCCGACACCTTGAGGTAAATCTCTCCTTTTCCTCAGGCTTTCAGCTATCAACCTCGAAATGTAGGCGCTAACAAGGGATAGTGTGGAAACACGCTAAGCACAATACACACGCACACACATACAGAATATTCACACACGCACGCACATACATAATATTCGCATACACTTCACCTTTTGTACTGTTTCCATGTATTGTAACTTGTTATTAATATATATTTGTATATACATATATTATCGGTCTTGTGTTTTGTTTGCTTTCTTTGCCTTCTTCTTTGGACTTAATCAAAGTCCAACCTTTTTATGTAGTTGGGCCCGGCGAGCAGGAGTATCTGAACCTTACATGCGTTTCTTCTACGTCTGACTTCACAACATCACAGCCACGTCCCTCCACAAGTGGTGACCTTGCCGACTTGATTTTTCAACTCCTGCTAAAAACACACAAGACGATATATATGTACAAACAATTTCTTATACACACACCTTCACAAAAAGAGAGCCAGATAGGGTAAACATTGAAAAAACTTCTTTTCGAATCCTACGCACGCCGTACACTAGAACAACAATTACTACTATTCAAGACGAACCTGAGAACTCTTCCCCCACTGGTCTATATTTGCTTGACCCTTTCTTTCTCTCGGCGACGTTTGACCTAATTTCGCCCAGCAGACATGCTTAAGGCTGTACCAAACGAAAAACAACGCAATTTTTCTACTAGCCACTGTTTCTTCTGGACTGAAATAGAAAAAGTGTGAACCAAACCACTGAAAGACGACTCACTGTCTTATTTTCAAGCAACATTGGTGATTCCGAACCACTGAAGACGACTCACTGTCTCATTTTTAAACAACATTCGTGATTCCGACATGGAAGCAACACTCAACTGACACCACGTGGCGATATCTTCACGCCACTGCTTGCTTCTCAAACTTCTCATACACACGTGGACATTCTATTCAACACGACTTCAACTGACTACACATCCGCTCACATTGTGCTAAATACTGCACATATTTCAGATGTCCAATGCAGTCTTAAAAGGCAATTCACCGTCCTTCATCTCATTCTGCAATGACGCGACTCAAACAAACCGAGAATTTGCCAGAACGATATTCTATCGTCAATAATACCAAATTCTCCCAACCTACATTCGACACTCGGTAGAAATTCAGCTCAACTTCACGACTACGCTGCGTCTATTAACTTTTGTGCGCCAATTATACCCACACGAACCACCTCGCTTTTCAAACAAACTACAAACAAGCCAGCAAACAGGTGAATAGATCGACACAGCAAATTCAACGTGGAACATGGAAAAAAATAACAAATTTTAATAGCAGCGCAGACCACTACAGACGTTTTTACAGGACGTACCCCAATTCTAACTCACTGAGAAATACACTGCATCCTGACAACACAAGCACATTTCGTCGAATCACGCATCTCAAACACACTTCTGACACATTTTCTTTTCAGCTCACAAGAACAATATTCAAACTTTCATGAACCTTTTTTCTAACATATTAAAAGTTTTCATTTCCTTAGAACTTTTAATCTGGTGAAGGGTATTGTCGGAGTTAACTCCTCCTTCAGTTCGTTAACCCTTTCACCAGGGGTCTCTCTTCCCTGGCTATAAATAGCCGCTGACCCTTCACCTCTATCTCTTTTTCCGTCAGGTCTGCGCGCCGACACCTTGAGGAAAATCTCTCCTTTTCCTCAGGCTTTCAGCTATCAACCTCGAAATGTAGGCGTTAACAAGGGATAGCGTGGAAACACGCTAAGCACAATATTCACACACGCACACACATACAGAATATTCACACACGCACGCACATACAGAATATTCGCATACACTTCACCTTTTGTACTGTTTCCATGTATTGTAACTTGTTATTAATATATATTTGTATATACATATATTATCGGTCTTGTGTTTTGTTTGCTTTCTTTGCCTTCTTCTTTGGACTCAATCAAAGTCCAACCTTTTTATGTAGTTGGGCCCGGCCAGCAGGAGAATCTGAACCTTACATGCGTTCCTTCTACGTCTGACTTCACAACATCACAACCACGGCCCTCTACAAGAGGAACTGTCATGCTGGTATAGCCAGAAAAAGTGATTCCTATGGGTTATAGCGGCTGAACAGGTCGGTGTGAAACAAGGAGTAGAGTCTTAATGTGAAATGGCAATCTTTGATTCCAGACATAGTTGTCCTCTAAATATCTAGCTGTAACAGCATTGGAACAAAGATTATCGTCAACCAGATGTGATGAGCAGGACACGTTGTCAGAATGGGGGATAACAGAAAACAAACAACTTTTCTACGCGGAAACTGAAGACAGGGAAGCGTTCACACTACAAGCTTAAAAAGAGGTTTTGTTGTGGCCTTGTTAGGGTCCAGAAATAAAGACAGAAAGAGAGGAATTGAGTTAAACAAATATATTAACAGAAACAGTAATACAAACATAAAAACGAGAGTGTTACACCAAAAATGTTCGGTCCGACTCTCAGAGCTGATTGCTAGGAACTTTCCTCTCAAAAAGGCAGTACCTGCTCCTATTTATAGCTGGAAGAGTCCATGCGTGTGTGAGTAAATTATCATAACAGGTTTAAAGATAATCTGAAGGATAATCTGAATGCATTGCACATGCATGTGCAGCAATGGGAAGAACTGGCATTTAAATCGTAGAGAGTGGAATCATTTTATTAGCGGGTAATGAAACAGTTTTGAGGGTGTGTGTCTCAGGCATGGTCTCCGAAGAGGCACTCACTCTGATCTGCCAACTTGAAAAATAAGATGTGTGCGAACGCAAGCTGTTGTCGAGGACAGGTCATGTAAACCATCTGAAAGATCATCCAGAATGAAGCCAATCAGATGCAAGCCAACTATGCCAAACACCCTCATTGTCCCGTCACTGATCATCATCTGGACTGGATTTTAGACGCATGAATGCCTGCAGCGCATCATTAACATCAAATGGCAGCCTTTTATTCCAGACACTTTTGTTCTACAAAGATCTGAATGTAACAGCATTGAAACAATAATAATCCTCAACCAGATGCAATGGGCAAAACACGTTGTGAGAATGAAGGATAACAGGATCTTCCAAGCAACTTTTCAACAGGGAACTGAAAACAGGAAAGCATCCACAACACAAGCCTAGGAAGTGGTTTAAAGATAATTTGAAGGATAATCCGAATGTTTTGTATACGGATGTGCAGGATTAGTGGGGGGAGAACTGACTTTAAATTTTACAGAATGGAGGCACTTTATAAGGGAGGGACGTAATGCCTTTGATGATGAATGTCTCAGTGTGATCTCCGAAAATGTATTTGCACTGATTTGCTCGCTAATATGCAGTCTCGGAAATGTGGTGTGTGTGAGCAAATGCTATTGTCAAGGGGATGCTATATAAACCACCTGAAAGGTCATCAAAACAACAAGAAGCAAGGCAACTATATCAACCTGCCTCATCGCCCTGCTTATAATACCAGTGTTTTTTGCAAGAACATTTGTAGATCATTATCTGGACTGAGGAGGCACATGGTTGTAGACAGGAGATTTGTAGGCCATGCAGATCCAATCAACTCAGTCAAGGATACGGAGTCTATCTGTCATATACGCCTGATTCCTATGAAATCGAATGCTGGTCTCAAAAGTCATCTTAGAAGCCATGAACTGCGAAATGAGACGGAAGCCATCACAAATGATGCGAGTTGTGATGAGGTGGCTCTCATCTGTGTAAGATGTGACAATCACTATGTATAAAAGAATACAAAGATATCAACTTTTGAATATGAGTCCATCAAATATAGTTTCTCCCTCCAAATTGATTCAATACATGAATATACAGGGATGAGTGATGTGGTGTAATGGAGATCGGCTAGGAATGAGAAAGCAGAGATCCGAGTTCGAATTCTAGTCGGGTTCGTTATGATTCACTTATGCACAGATACCCTTAGGAAAGGTATGAATCCATCTCTTCCCCCAGTTCTGGGTTGAATAAAAAAATTGGGTCCTATAGCCTTGGTTGACAACCAGTATACCGCAGAAACAGACAGCAACATTATCTATGGCACGACCCGCAAACTCAAGCTTACAGCACCTGGCGTTCCTGTTGAGCCTGGTCACCTATCAAATGTAGGGACCAGGCTCGACGTTGTTTAACTTCGATGATCTTCTGTCTAATCAGTCACGAATCGAAAGAGAGATGATCACCCAAGCGTGTATCACGGTTAACTGACTGACATGGATGTAGAATTCTCACATTATGATAGAGAACTACTATGACCCATGAAATGTTGATGACAAAGAATGTAAGAAAAACTCAAAAACATTTACTATTTTTTGAGTCTCAAGTAATAAATGGCTTACGGTCACATCCCGTTGAAACACCAGGTTCCGCACGATCACTGAAGTTAAGCAACGTTGAGCCAACTACTTTGATGGGTGACCAGGTTCGACTTGGGAATATCAGGTGGTGTAAGCTTAGATGTTCGGGTAATGGATAATGACCCGGAATTGTTATTCGGAAAACCGAGTTCCAATTCCCGTTGGATTCGTTATATTCACTTACGCGCCAAATACCCTTGGGAAAAGTATGAATCCACTTCTTCTCCCCCCAACTATGGGTTAATTAGTAAAACTTGTGTCACTAAACCAATATTATCTTTAAAAAAAGGAATCATTATCAATTACACCACCCACACATCCAAGCTTACAGCACTAGGTATTCTCAAGCGGCCACCCACCTAGTTACTAACCAGCCTCGACGGTGATCGTCCGTGAACCGGTGTTTCAACGTGATACGGCCGTAAGCAATGAGACAAAAGAATTTTACATGGAAGACAAGTGCAAAATATTTCAATAGTTTGCATGCAGCGTGAGAAATTAATCCACTATCTGCTATTAGTTTAATCTAAAAATGAATCCTTATTTAAATAATCAAGTCCTAGGCCATATTTTGAAATTGCGTAATCCTCATCATCAACTTCTGTAAAATAAAACGTTTTATAATTACTATTAATAAAATCTAAAACTTGATTCTTACACCGCGCATTGGCATTTTTTACAAAGATGTTCACCCTGTAAAAGTCCCGGGAGTCACTCGAGGTAGAAATGTTTAAGTTGCAATTTCCAGAAAGATTAATCGCCGACGCATCTCCGACGCCTCTATCAAAAAAAAAAAAAAAAAAAAAAAAAAAAGGAAAAAAAAGTTTGACAAAGATTCCAACAGAACACAAGAAAAAAACAAAACATCCCCGACAAATTGAATTTTCTTACAATCAGTTCAATCTTAGCTAGGACATGGCAAGTGCAAGAATGATATCAACTGGAAAGTAGAAATTATTACAATTCTGCGCATCCATAGTTAATTATAATATTCAATCAACAATGTAATATTTAAAAAAATATTTTAAGAATAGTTGGAGAGACTATTTTCCCAATATCTTTGTATATCTATTTATTAAAGGAGATCAAGTTTTTAAAAACAAAATCCCAGATTAGTTCACCTTTTGAAAGTATAAAGACTTTTAAAAATATCAAATTATTAGATCGATATTATAGGAAGTAAACCCTATTTCCAATGCAATTACACGCCCACATGCATACCATATTAAAACATGCCCAAACTTTGTTTTATCCCCAATAACAGATCATATTTACAAACATGCCAAAAAGATTCCACAATACAACATACACCATTTAAATTAAAGTATCTGTTGGTTAGAAATTAGTATCGCCTGTGAAATATTTGGTCAGTCAGAGAAAACTAAAACCCTATTTCTCGAGCCTACTTTCGGGAAAAGTTTCTTGTAAAACCCTACAGATTTCGAGTTTCAAGAGTAGAGATGCAACTGTCTCCAAGCCGTTCAAACGCAAGAGAAGACGTGGCTACACAGCAGCTTAAAGAAACACGTGTCGGCGACTTCCAACAACAACAGCTCGAACGGTCAGAAACAGGAAAGATTTACTACTACTGGAGAAAAAGCAAACAATGCTTTCGGAGAAAGCGGAAACAAAACTAGATCAAATTCAAAATCAAGAATCAAGGAGATCTAAAAAAGGAAGGTTAACGCAACAACCAAAATACTTAAAGGACTTTGTGTGAAAATTAAATAATAATAACCCCGTGAAAATACATAATAAAAAATTAATGGTATCTGGACAAAGGTGTGTGTGTGTGTGGGGGGGTGTTGCATCGGTAATTAATTACTGATAACAATAATAATAAGGATTAAGGATTATGCTCCTTGTTGTTTGTATCTGCTCGTGGAACTGTTCCACGTGAATTCGAATAAAGTTGGTTAAACTGTTAATACTTGTTTGGCGTCGCTCCTACTTTCGGAGATGAATGTTACCCACGTGAACGAAATATTTGGCGCCTAAATTTGGATCTTACTCATTATTATCTGATAAATGGACTTGTAGCGACTGCTATGTTTTTCCACGCCCACATTTTATTCGTTTGCGATTGGCTAATAAATCAATAGTGCCTTTCTATAGGACAATTTAGCCATCGCAGTCGTTGCTTTGAATTTTTCGGTTTTGAACTTGCTAACTTGTTTCGTTAGTGCAAATTTAGCGATTGGTCAAATTTTAACCACTCACATATTTTAGTGCAGAATCAACTTTTCCTGCGGTTTCGCTGGGAGCCTATCAGTAACTTTAAAAAAGGCGACTTTTTCACAAGCTGCCAGTAGAGTCCAGTAAATTTTGCCAGTCCACACAAACCTATGACTTTACTCACAGCATTTCAAACGCACACACAGACACAGTATTTTGTAATACATATATACATATCTCTCTGTGACTCAGCCAAGTTCAATCAACTAGGACTCTGTTGATTTTTCTAACACAACACACTTTCTGATCAATTGTATTCTTGTGTTATCTATTCTAACAGCAGACTTGTTCTAACATTGATTCCTGAACATTTCTCTCTAAAGAAAATTTTCTTTCGAACAATCAATTACAAATCAAAATACGGTAAAAGGGAGGCAACTTCTTTTCCCTTAATCTATACATTGAATACAAATTATTGTATATTTTGTTCTTGTATGTTATTTCAATATATACTTGTTGATTCACATTTGGAGTTTTGTTGTTTTCTTGAATCATTAATAATACAAAAAAATATATGCGCTAATGAACACGCATAACAGACCCAACCTATATCAGCGGGCTTATCAACCAAGAGGAGGGATCAGTCGACCAGATTTTATTTTATTTTTTTATAATACACTATTGAAAATAATCAAAAAGTGGGGACTAATCGAAGAAAAAAAAATTTCTACCTGGAAGGTTGAAGAGAGACAGCTTTAAAAAAAATTCTTTTATATAAATGCCAAACGTTTGATTAAAAATATCCAATAATTAGACGAATTTTGGAAGATTTTTTTAAAAATCTTCCAAAATTCATCTAATTGATATTTTTTGATGTTTACTTTTTTACACAAAGTAATTAAAATTAAACACAAATATTTTCAGTTCTGCTTTTTATCTAAAATTATATTTAATATTTTTTCCATTCTTTCAGCATATGATTAATTGAAAAATGATCACAAAATTAAGTTTTATGTATATTTCATATAGTATGTATATTTAATTATATATTATGTATTAATAATTTTTGTATAATTATAATTTATTTATATTTTAATTTATTATTATAATAATTTATGTAATTTTATGTTTATTATAATAATTTTTATGATTTATGTATGATTATTTTATGTATTATGTTTTATCATTATAATTTTATATATTATTATAATTATGTGTTATAGTTTCTGTTTAAGTTTTAGCTTTGTTTTTTTTAACACGTGTCAAATTTTACATCATTGTTGATATTTCTCAAATAATCGCGACTTCATTATCAAACTGGGACGTACACTAAGATAAACATTTTACACATGAATAACTGACACTACACAATTATTTTCCTTTTTCTAATTATTTAGCCATGTATCGTATAAAATCAACCCAAGTGAGTTTATTTTAGCACAAAAATTTATTAAAAAGCATGTAGGTTGGTGACATAAGGGAGGTCACTCTAACGATAATCAAGGGGAGATAACTGCTGCCAGATATGTAAACACGCGGGAACAGCTTCAAATGTTTGCGAAAAGTTTTCTGGTAAGTAGGTAAAACAAATGAACCAGGTTTTGCTTAAGTTCCTTAAGATTGATTCACAGCGTCTAGGATTCTATTTTTCTCTGCCAGATTCATTGACTTTATCCTTAAATGAATAAGTTTCTTATTTATTTATTAAAAAGAAAAAATACAAATGTCTGACCATATTATTACCACATTCGTCTCACTGTTTTTATTTCTATCGTATGTTTTCGCCTTTCAGTGTGTTCTCGCCAGCTCCCTGTCCTTCAGAAATACTAGTTTACAGTAAAGTAGTGACTATCCTTTACGACCTCTCTTCGTTTTTGTGGTACTTTGGATGTTGTTGTACAATGTACTGCGACTAGAAATAATCGTGTTTCAAAATTTATCCATAATAAATCAATCAATATGACATTGATTGATTAACAATTCCACATCACAAAGAGAAGAAAATTCAATAGGGGAGGGGTCAGTTTGCTGTAGTGTAAAAAATCATTGTATCCCGACGGAAGCCAAAACAAAATGTTCTTATATTTGAATTTGATTTTTTGATCCCTTAAAAAATGTAAAAATTAAAAAAAGAAAACAAATTTATACAATCTTTGTTCTTGACTCTTGAGAATTGACAACAAAAATAAATACTATTTTATAAATTTTTATTTATTTATTAATAGAATGGTTGGCATCGGCTAATTGGCAATTGTTTCAAACTTAAAATAGTAAATAATAAGGATTTCCTTACAGTTGGCTCATATATTTTAATAATGTAGTAAATGTTTATAAATTTATTAATAAAAAATTATTTTCACATTCTTTATGAATTAGTAAAAAAAAAATGATGAATATTGCATTGTACTGCTTCTAATTTTATTATTGTAAATATAAAATTATTCTTGTAAATAAACAATCTTATAAAAAGTGTTTAATATTTTTGTTGTAAATTCTCAACAATAACAACAAAAAAAATGTATAAATTCATTTTCATCTTATATTTTGTCCTGGGTATGATGATAAACTACCTCCAGCAACAAGGCCTCTGATCAGGAAGTTTTGCGGGGTGTGGAACCACCTGTTAATTGCTGGGGTTCCCAGGTCCACCCTGACTTGGGATGGTAGCACCTGTTAGGGTCCCAGTTATGGGCAAACAGTTAACCCTAAAATTAGGGTCAAAACACTATGAAAATGTAAAAATAGGTTTATACTAAAAATACCAGCAACACATTTAAAAAAAAAAATATTACCAGAAATAGATTTGTCTCTGAAACAAAAACCCTCTGTACAAAAATATGTCAATGAAACTTGAACTATAAACCGATTTATTGCAAAGTAAACATATTCTATTCATATGAACCTGTCATAAAAGTTTTGTCAGCATTAAATAACCCATTGAGGTTGATATGCTGTAAAACAAAATAAACCAAACCAAACCATCATATGTTAGTTTTTATTCCAATTCTAATCATCGCTTTTAAAAAAACAAACATTGCTGAGAAGTGTAGGTAGTTAAAAAACAGTGTCATAGGAAAACCCAAAATTTTGTAAAATGCATAAAAATATTCTTTATTGTATGCAGGGGGGGGGGGGTTCATCTGCAAAGAATTTACATAACAAACTGAAATTGCCTTATAAAATTTAGGAAATTTAAAAAGGAAAAACATTTTTGATATTCGTCATTTGGAGTGCATATTCAACAGGAATATGTGAAATGAATATAAAAAGAAATGAGGATTTCTTAGGTGTTTTTCTGTAGAAATGTTAAAAATTATTTTCTGTGTTTAGTGAGATTGAAAGGAAATGCAGCAACGTTTAACAATCGTACCTGCAAAAAAGGGGTTTGTCAGAAGGACATTTTTTTCTCTCGACACTGCTATTGCTATCTACTAGCCTGGCAGTTTTTATTGTTTTATAAAGCTTTTTAAAAATATTTGTTAAAAACAAAATGCATGATACTGGATTTATACATTTTCTTTATTCTTGAGAATTGACAATGTAACTTTTTGTAATTTTTACATAATTTTTTGACTGATTAATGTGACACCAAAGTTTTTTTAAAATTAAAATGGCATTTAAACTAAGTAAATTAGATAATTAATTAAATAAATAAATAAACAAAATGCAATAAAGCAAAAATAAATAAAATAAAACAAAAATATATAAAGATCAATAAATAAAAACAAAATACAATAAAAACTAAAAGTATATAACAATAAATAAATATATAAACAAAATGCAATAAAACAAAAAATAAATAAAATAAAACAAAAAATATATAAAGATAAACAAAATACAATAAAACTAAAAAATATATAAAAATAAATATATAAACAATGCAATAAAACAAACAAATAAAATAAAACAAAAAATATATAAAGATAAATAAACAAAATACAATAAAACTAAAAATATATAAAAATAAATAAATATATAAACAATGCAATAAAACAAACAAATAAAATAAAAGAAAAATATATAAAGATAAATAAATAGACAAAATACAATAAAATTAAAAAATATCTAAATATAAACAAACAAAATCCAATAAAACAAAAAATAAAATAAAAAATATATAAATATAAACAAAATACAATAAAACTAAAAATATGAAAATAAATAAATATATAAAACCATGAAATAAATAAAATAAAAATATAAAATAAAATAATAAATAATAATTACATAAAAAAATTAGTAAAATTCTCATCAACTCAATAATTTAATAAGCCAAAAATAATCACATGACTTTGTGTCCTCCATTATTTCCATTTCCATTATACCATAAGACTTTAATATATTTTAGAGCTCTAATTCAAAATTGGAAAACTTGAGATTATTTGCCATCCATATTAACTTTGTATATAAATACAGGTTAATAAATAAAATGCCTATACTTGCCTTGATAAAGATCTTCAGTGAATAAAGAAATGCTTTAGCATAAAAGATTTTCCTCTTGTCTTTTCTTTTATCTACAGAGTTTGCCAAAATATTTATGTCACACTTCAGGAAAGAAAAAACGATATTGTAATACTAAATTTATTCATACATTCAGAGATTACTAGAAGTTACCTTTGGACTCGATAATCACAAGAAATACTCAAAATGCTGGCCTTTAGCTTCCAGACATTTCTTGGTACAGTGACCTACTGTTTGGGCAATGCTGGCCAAAGTGTCAAGTGGGATAACTGCACATACATTTTCAATTTCTTATCTAAGGGCAGTCAATGTCGTCGGTTTTCTGCAAATATACAAAATCCTTTAAGGTAAACATCTAAAAACTACAAAAGACAAGTTTTTCCTTTCCTGAAGTGTATATACATTTTTTTTGCATATACTGTATAAAGGAAAAAAATAAAAAGTAATAAATATATATATATATATATATATATATATATATATATATATATATATATATATATATATATATGTGAAAATATATAGAAAATAGGAAGGAACTGGTTAGGTAAATAATCCAAAGTCCCTTAGTATTTTAGTTATTATTTTAAAAAATAGTGCTCGATACAAAAGTAGAGCATAAATATAATTATCTATTTAAAATATGATTCCAAATCGCTACATAAGAAGTCCCATGTTTCAAAAACAAGAGCTGAAAACTTCAATATAATTATTTAAATTAAATTGAGTTAAAATAAGCTCTGTTCCATCTTCAAGCGAAATTTTTTTGAAAATAAAATAAAACAAAAATATATTTTCCAAAAAAATAAAATAAAAATATATTTCCAAAAAAAAATTTCTGCTTGAAGATGGAACAGAGCTTATTTTAACTCAATTTAATTTAAATAATTTAAATAATTATATTGAAGTTTTGGGTTGTTGTTTTGAAACATAGGACTTTTATGTCGCGATTTGGAATCATATTTTAAATAAATAATTATATATATATATATATATGAAGAAATATAGTTTTAAGGTGTGCTATATTTATGTGATAAAGTGCTCAATGTCAGAGATAGAGTGTGTGTAAATAAAGTGATAGGTCTGTTTAGTCTGTTTCATGCTATATGCAATTGTCAGGCCACGTGGACTGATGATTACATGTAGCATGAAACAGACTGTCGCCCTAAGTGTTGACTTATGTTCAATTATATATATATATATATATATATATATATATATATATATATATATATATATGCTGGAATGATGTATGACAAAGGGGAAAAGTTTTCATGCAATGCACTTGTCTTATAGGACTTCATTGGACTAAGTTTGTTTACGTTCATGGGGCTACACATTCATACAAATGAGAAATGCTGGGAATTTTAAATTGAAAATTAATAAATTTTTTTTAATATGTTTTGGTTATATAATCTACCTGATTTCATTTCAATTATTTTTGTTTTTGTTTCCATCCCTTTTGTTATTAAATATCCCACAATGTTCTGCCAAGAATGGTGAAACGTAAGGTACCCGGATGCAAATCTACTGTATATGAATTAGCTAATAAATCACTTTCTAAACATTTTTGTCTTTGTGAATTGTTTTCTCTTTTAATTAGAGTAGCATATTTTATATCATAATTGTGGTCAGTCTTGCTATGGTGGGTAACTAATGTGTTTAATGTGTTGTTTTGTAAAATATTCCTTTTGTGTTCATATAATCTTTTATTTCTTGAGGTTTGTTGAGTGTATTCTTTCTGGCAATCATTGCAAGTGATAGAGAAAATTCGTCCTTTAAACTTTAGGTTTTTGTTTAGTTTTGCATTGATTAAGTCTTTTATTGTTTTAGATATATTTGTGACAAATTTTATGTTGAGTTTAGATAAATTCTATTCAATTTAAAATTCCCACCATCTCTTATTCGTGTGCATGTGTAACAAACTTAGTGTTATGAAATACTAAAGGACAAAACGCATCATATGAAAACATTTCCATTTTGCCATGCATTATATAACATTTCTCCCAAAATTGTTCTTGATATATAAAAATTATATTCTATATATATATATATATATATATATAGACACAGAGTGTGTATAAACTGTCCCAATGTTCTATATTTCCAAGTGCTTTTATCTATACTTTTACCTATTATCAAAGACTTAATAATATTAACTACGAACACGGCCACAATGTGCTGTTTTTGGAAAATAAAACATCTCTATAACACTAAAAACATACATACAATGCACGCACTCAATTGAACTGAAAAACTGAAAATAAAATCATTCTTATAATGGCTAAAAGTATAGCTGAAAGCGCTTGGAATTATATAACATTTGGACAGTTTCTACACACTCTGTATCCAAAAAAGAAAGCACTTGTTCCAGCACAAGAAAAATTAAATAAAAAGTTTAATCATAGTACCTTGTCTGTCATTTTAATGAAACATATATAAATGAAGGATTGCTGCCTAAATACACATATATATATATATATATATATATATATATATATATATATATATATATATATATATTTTACAGTACAATGGAAATATGGGAAGTGTGTCCTCAGTTGGTATGTTTGGATCCAGAAGGCACTCATTATGAGGGCTACATCAGTGTTCTTGACCAAGAATTGCATTTATCAATTACCTTACCACCAAGTCATTGTCTCAAAAATGCCCAGATTGAAGTGGAGCCCAAGGTGTTCTATATGTTGCAAGAATATCAAGCATTGGTCAAACAGCGTCTAAATCAATGTTCAGGGTTGGCAACTTTCTTGCAAGAACTTAAGGTGAGTATGATGCTTTCATGTATAAAACAAAGTGGAAAGATTATTCACCTACATGTCTTACCCTTTATATTAGGTGTCCTCAGGTAGGAATCAGAAACAAACTCATCTGTGAGAAAAGAGTTTTGGAATATGAGGAACAGATAATAAAGTTCTTTATTAGATATGACAACCAGAGAGTTGGTGTTTTTTATACTTATGTCACTAACGTCTGATGGATTTAAAATTTAGCTCACTTCAATTATCCAAGATGTTTTTGTTTCTCTGTATACTGTATTGTGCTACTGATAGTTTTGCTATGATGGATGATATTGTATATGAAACTGATCTAAAGTTGATTGTAAAGAATTGTGAGATCAGTGCACTTTCAATGGATTTTCTTCTTAATAAATTCTTATCTCTTTTGTTTAAGCTGGCATATTTTAGGTTAAAATTGTGGTCTGACCTGTTACAGTGAACTACTAGTGGGTTTAAAGTGTTATTCTGCAATAGCTCCTAGCGATACTTATATAGTCTTTTAAAAAATTTCTGTATGTTTAGGAACAAGGATCTGTAAATCCTAATGAAAACGCTGAAAACATTTTCAAATTCCTCCAATTTATAACTTATTCCCTGTATAATGCTAAATGCAAAGCCTACAAAATCCACAAGAAAAATAGAAAAATCCTCAGGTAATAATAATAATAATCCCAACAACTATGACAAAATTAGCACATAATCCTACCTTCTTTTATGTGCTTTGTCCCTTCAGGACGTAGATGATCATGGCCCTCCACATCTCCCTGTCCCTTGTAGCTCTTAATAAGTTTTGTCTTTTTGTTATTTCTCCCAAATTCTGTTCTGACATCCATTTGCTCAAGCTCATCAAGTATGTTATGTGCTGCTTTCCTCTGTCCCTCAGTTTGTCCTGTGAGTATCAAATTTTCCAAACCTTCCATCTTCATTACGTGCCCCAGAAATTTCAACTGCTCTTTTCTGATGTTGAGTATACGTTTCCTTCTTGTTTCCATTTTCTCTAAAACCTTGACATTGCTCAAATGTTCAGTCCATGGTATCCTCAGAATCCTTCTGTAGAACCACATTTCTGTTGCTTCAAGTTTCTTCTTCATCTTTGGGGAGATTGTCCAGCATTCACTGCTATACAGGAGGACAGATATCACATAACAGTTCAGTACTTTTTTTCTTTGTATCAACTCCATAACAGATACTATCAAAAATAACTCATCCAACCTCGATTTAAAATTTATTGACACCACCTCTAAAACAATAAAAGATCTAGCCAGCATCAAATGGAATAACAATAAAACAGCACAAAATGTCTGACATAAATAAATTGCACAAAATTGGTGAAAATATTTAGAAATCTCAAGACTATATTAGCATTGTGTTGATCTATTGCAGGTGAACACTTTAAATGCACTAGTCAGTCAGTTATGTGCCATGCGTGATACACGCTTAGGCAATCATGTATCTTTCGATACATGACTGATGAGGCAGATTTTTTCCTGCAGTAGGTTGCCATTTTTTTTGTGGTATACCAGTTGCCATTCAAGGCTATAGAACCCAGTCTGTCCTGGGGGGAGAAGAAGATTCATACCTTTCCAAAGGGTATTAGCAAGTAAGTGAATGTAATGGATCTGACTGGAATTCAAACTCAGCTCTCTGATTCCTTAATCCGAGCTGCTATCCATTAATCCATTGTGCTTCCTAAGTAGTTTACCATAACACAACTAACTACAATATCAATTTGAAAATGTTAGTCTTATTAAAAGAATTTACTAAGGAGAAAATGCATTGAAAGTGCACTGATTTCACAATTCTTGACAGTTAACCTTAGACTTGGCTCAGATACAACATCAACTATTATTGCAAAAATATTAGTAGCACAATGTAGCATAGAAAAAATAAACTAAAAAAAAGGGAGGACTACTTGGAGTGGACTAAATTTAAAAACCAGCAGATGTTATTGGGTTCAGTATGAAAAGCGCTAACTCTCTGACTGCCATTTCTGATAAGTATCTTTATTACTCCTTCCTCATATTCCAACACTATTTTCTCACACATGGGTTTATCTCTCATTATATCTAGAGGAAAACCACTATAATGTTAGACAAGGATTTGAATAGCATTACTGCTTTGTCTTATTTTGAATATCGTTTATATATTATTCTACACTCCATATGTATATAGGCATTAAGGTAAGTGTTTGCCTTTTGGTCCTTTCTTCTTTAAAAGGTTTTTCTTGGTTTTTGCTTTTTTTTTTTTTTTTTTTTGGTAATTAGTGACACCCCCCCCCACCTCTTTGTTTTCTTTAGGTAAGCAGTCTTTTGGTCACGTCAACATTTTGGATTTTCACACAGACAGGAACATGTGTGCACCCACACATGAATGCGCGCACACACACACACACACACACAGTATGAAAAGATAAAAACAACCTTGCACCAATGAAAAGTGTATAAATAAAAGAAAAATCGAGAAATATAAATAATCAATTGCTTATATCCCTTGACGAGTGGACGAAGTGATTTCTGGGGGTGGGGGTCTGTCTATGAAATTCTCAAGTTGAGATGCTGAAGGTAACATCAACCAGCTAAGTGAGAAACTTTATATTTGTACTAATTCTATCTCTCTCATATATATATATATTATAAATTAATTGATTTAAAATATTTATAAATTAATTGATTTAAAAATATTATAAATTAATTGATTTAAAATATGAATTAATTGATTTAAATATTATAAATTAATTGATTTAAAATATAGCTAAAAAAAAAGAACATTTTAAATCAATTAATTTATAATATTAATGCTCTGTAAATTTACATTGAGCACTATTTTGTAAAAAATAAAAATATCTATAAGAACACCGGATTATATATATCTTACTGTTCTTTCTTTTTATTTATTTATTTTATATATATATATATATATATATATATATATATATATATAAAACAAGGACTTGTACCCACAGAAATAAAACAAGATTTTTTGTTTTTATACCTTTAGGATCTTTTCGACCAATGCTTTTTCAAAAGGTATTCATTGGTGATATACAGACACAATCAAGACACATTAATAATCTCCAAGAAACCACAGAGGTGTTTCCAATGGTGAAGAATTCTTAAAAGTCTAGTTTTATTGTCCAATGCTATGTAGACGCAAGTTGTTTTGACTTTCGGTGTGTAGCAGTCAATTCTAAATTTGTATGATGGTCACTTGGTTGTTGTTCTTGCAGGGAGACAGGCAAATTTTGACCTTCACTCAACCATAATGAATGTATGAAATGCACTACACAGCATTGGACAATAAAACAAGACTTTTAAGAATTCTTCACAGTCAAAAAAGATATTATGCTTATTTTGTTCATTCATATATATATATATATATAAGTTAAATATCAAATGCAGATCGGAATCTGACAGGAACAATAGGAAAACGTTTATCAATCTAACGTTTCATTTTTATGAAATTTTCATCAGAGATTGAGAGGAAACAGATTTAATCTTTGGAGACTTAAACATGGTGGTATGATTAGTAAGCTTCTCTCGATAAAACAATTATGACTGAGTAGTGAATTTGATCCTGAGTGCCCCATACTTTTGGCCTTGTGCCACATCTAAGGTATGCCTAGAAAATCACCATACAAACTCTATTTGTTAATGGTTCTTTGTGTGTGTATATGTGTGTGTTTATGTTTATATATGTGTGTATACATATGTGTGTGTATATATATATATATATATATATATATATATATATATATATATATATATATATATATATATATATATCCAGGTAAAATAAGAACAAATGGAGTATAATTCCACTGTTCATAACATTTAATTTAAAAGAGGGTTGAATAAAGAGTAGAGCTAAATTATTATTACTTATTTTAGGATATTAAAACAAACGTTAAAAATTGCTACACAATGGCAATTATGTTTTGAGACTACAAATGTGTCTCCTCAGGTGATGGTAATTGCCATTGTGTTGCAATTTTTAACATGTTTTTGTTTTAATATTCTAAAATAAATAATATATGTATGTGTGTGTGAGTATATGTGTATACACACACACACACTCTCCAACCGAGTGGCTGAGTGGTTAGAACATTTACTTTCTGACCATGAGAACTGAGTTTGAATCTCATCACAGTTGATTTGTCAGGAAGGAGACTTCCTGACCTTATTGGTCGGGAGGGAGTGATCCCAGCATATGACACCTTTGGAAATTGCCTGAAAACCATACCACAGGTTGAGTGAAATTGAGCAGGCAGAAGACTTGTCAGGGGGAGCATCGATGGCTGTGCTAGTACAAAGTCATAAGTCATCATGACCAAGTGTTTGAGCGGATTGGCCTTGTTCAGATTGTTGATCATGCTAGATAACACGCTCTCTCCCAGAAACTGTAACTAAAATCTGTTCAGCATAGTTGCAGTATAAACCACAGGTTTGGTCTGTGAGTGTTGAACAAACATAAATGTGCCTGATTTGGATGTCTGCAATAGGGATTGATTAGATGCTCTAGTAGGCGGGTATCTTCGAATACAAATGGCCAGCTATTTATACATATACATATATGTTTGTACACATGCATGAATGCTCCATTCATTGTTGGTAATTAGTAAGAATGTTTGTATTAGAAATTAGTTGCATTTAGAAGAAACATATGTGCAGATGTGCAGGTGGTTTAATGGATAACTTCCTGAAATAAGAAGTCAGAAAATTGAGTTTGAATTCCAGCAGGGTCCATTATGCACTTATGTGCAAATGCCCTTGGGAAGGGTAAGAATCCATCTGTTCACTCTATGGGTTAAATGGTAAAACTTGTATCAGAAAATTATCATCATCTCCAAAATATTGTTGATATAATATTCACTTGCAAAAGCAAAAGAATTATTCTTACAATCCAAAATATGCTTTGGCTTTAAATAACCTACATAAAAAAACAAATCAATGAGAAAACCTAACTAGTTGTTCCAAACTAATGTTTGATTGTCATTGGGAATATTTTAATTTTAAGCCGTACTGTTTATTCAACAGAACTGGTTTAGATTTTTTTTTTTTTTTATCTGAGCTTTCAGGTTTTAAAAAAGTCAACCAAAAACTTTTTTATGCCATTCATGCTTTGAATGTAGTTTTTAACTGTAATCCTTCAGTATCTGTCTATATTTCTGAGATGAGGTATTATGTACACTATTTACATTATTCAGACCATTGTCCTAATCTTTGTTGCCATATTTATTACAACATTTCGGCCATTGTACACTCCGGCCTTCTTCAGGTGGTTGGAATGTCGAACTGGGGTAGACTGTTCTAGTGCCATGCCTAATAGATGTCAGCTATCTCCTGTTAATTCCCCTCTCCAAGTTCTCACGCTCTTTGGGTCCTGTCACTGGATCTAACTAACACTTTTATCCACTGTGCCATGCGTCCTTGAGGACATCTGTGTATGAATATCTGGGTATTATAAACCTAATGTCATCAGCAACTGTTATTTTTTTTTTTTAGTGCTCATATTGCAATTATTACAATGATGTTCTTTGTCTATGATCTCAACCTGATCCCACGGAGGGCGGTGATCTCCCTTTTCTCTCCATGTGGTCAGCCACGTCTAATTTTTCCACTTCCCCTCTTGCTACAGCTTCCTGGTGTTCTTGAACCCTTGCCTTAAGTCTTTATATTTCCAACCACCTGAAGAAGGCCGGAGCGTACAATGGCTGAAACGTAATAAATATGGCGACAAAGATGAGGACAATGGTCCGAATAATATAAATGGTGTAACTGCAATCCTTTTTTAACATATTTTAAAAAAAAAGAAAATGAAAAAAAATGTTTTTTTAAAAATATTCCAGGTTCTTCTTGAGCAAGTTTTGGATCAGTCAGAACAGAACCAACATATTCGAGTATCAAGCCAGCTCCTAGATGAACTAAAGTCACTAAACTGGGAGAGACTGATTTACATCAGTCCTACTTTTCATGAGGTTCATGTTTTTACTGACGACGATCGCCAACGACGGCACATTCTGAAAATACACCTTCATTCTGAACACCCAAGGATTGCACCAACTTGTAATACTGATCTGCCATCAAAATTTAAATTTATCTGGAACCCCAGTAGTACACTCAAGGATCTACTGATGCAGTTTGAAAACGCAGTGCAGTCTTACCAGCTCTTCTGGGACATTGTCGGAGAAATTGACCAGAAGACGTGGGTACTTGAGCCTGAAAAGCCAAACTATGGTGCCATCTACAGGAGAATAGCCATCAGCTCTAACTCTTCTATTCAGATCACCCTTGATCCGATTCATCCACAGAACTTGGCCCAATGTCAGTTTATGGGTGCAGATGGTATTGTCGATCCACTGAAAAAGAAATTAAATGCAAATCTTGAGAACTGGGACATGAACCGGAGTGTTCTGCAGAATCTTGAGGATCTCCTGGAGATGGAATTTCCTTCACCGAACAACACAAAGAAGGAAGAATTCATTGGTGAGTGTGGCATATGCTACACCTATCGTCTTGATACTGAGTTACCGACCAAAGTGTGTGAAAATGCCCAGTGTGGACAGTCTTATCATCAGTCGTGTTTGCATGAATGGTTGAAAACGCTTTCAACCAGTCGATACAGCTTCAACATTGTGTTCGGTGAATGCCCCATGTGTTCAAAGCCTATCACCGTGACGGTAATGGCAGGAGACTAGATACAATGCACAAATCCACCTCTTACTTTTCACTGTTTAATTTATCAAAACAAAAGAAATAAAACTGTATTTTCTAATCCAAATACCTGTTTATTTAATTTGTGATATCACAGGTAGGATTTAATAAATATGCTAAAAATGCTGTGCTTGTACACATTTACATTATTTTCACATTTATTATTACATATTTATTTTCTAGGTGTTTTTATTCTTCCTCTATGTGCTGTGTCCCTTCAAGACATAGGTGATTATGGCTCTCCACAACTTCCTCTCCTTTGTAACTCAAAATAAGGCTTGTATTTTTGCTATCTCTCCTAATCCCTGTTCTTCCAACCATTTAAACAAGCTTATTAGGTAGTTTATTTGCTGCTTTCCTCTATCCCTTCTGCATTCATTATGCCTTCTGAGTGTCAAATTCTCCAAGCCCTCATTCCTCATTATGTGTCTGAGAAATTTCAAGTATCTCTTTCTGATTCGAAGTATAAGTGTCCTTTTCGTTTCAGTTTTTTCTAAAACATTGTCTTTGCTCACATGTTTTGTCTATGGTATTCTCAGTATCCTTCTGTAGAACCACATTTCTGTTGCCTTGAGTCTATTCATCTGTAAAATGATTGTACAGGATTCACTGCCATAACAGTGGACTGATATTACATAACAGTTCAGTAGTCTTTTCTTTGTTTCAAATGAAATTTTGCTGTTTCTTAATTCTTTGCTTAGCTTTTGGAAGGCATCTTTTTGCTATTCCAATGAGCCTTGGGATTTCGGTGTCACTTTTTCTGTTCCCTGTTATTTCCCAGATATTTAAATTTTTATATTTGATCGGTGTCTTCAATTCGTAGTTTGTGTAGCTGAAATGAAACTGAGCTTTGAGGTAAGGAAATTGATCCTAGAGAGTTACTGAAAGTGTGAGAACATATTACAGAGAGTTTAAAAGAGCGTTTCAAACAGTTCTACAAACACAAGCATTACAAGATAAGAAAAACTGTTGAAGACTTATTAGTTTCCATGAAAATTTCTTTGATAAGTTTGTTTCAAAACAAATAATGAATGGGGACTTTGAACTAAGACAAGAATCAGGTGTTAGGAACAATTCAAATACTTTGGCTTCAGAATAAAAATAATCTTACGTCCTGGGTATGACGATAAACTACATCCATGTCCTGGGTAAGATGATGAACTACATCCAACAGCAAGGCCTCTGATCAGGAGGTTTTGAGGAGTGTGGAACCACCTCTTAAATGGTGTTGTTCCCAGGTCCACCCTGATTCAGGGTGGTAGCACCTGTTAGGGTCCCAGCTATGGGCAAATAGTTAACCACCAAACTAAGGCCAAAACTCTATGAAAGTGTAAAAAATAGGTTTTAATACAAGAAATATTTAGTAAAAAATTATTGCCACCAATAAATTTTTGAAGAAAAAATTATTGCCAGCAATATATTTTTGAAAAAAAAATATTACCAGCGATACATATTTGAAGAAAGAAATATTACCAAAAATAGATTGTTTTGAAGGAAAATATACCAGAAATTTTTGAAAAAAAAAAAAAGAAATAAAATTTTGTCAGTAAAATAACCCATTGAAGTTGATATGTCAGAAAACAAACCAAACCAAAAATATTACCAGAAATAAAAATTTTGTCAGTATTTTTGAGGTTGATAAAAAAAACCAAACCAAAAATATTACCAGAAATAAAAATTTTGTCAATTAAATAACCCATTGAGGTTGATATTCGTAAAACAAACCAAACCAAAAAAACCAGAAATAAAAAAAATAAATAACCCATTGAGGTTGATATGTCAGTAAAACAAAACCAAACAAAAAATTACCAGAAATAAAAATTTTGTCAGTATTAAATAACCCATTGAGGTTGATATGCCGTAAAACAAACCAAACCAAAAATATTACCAGAAATAAAAATTTTGTCAGTATTAAATAACCCATTGAGGTTGATATGCCGTAAAACAAACCAAACCAAAAATATTACCAGAAATAAAAATTTTGTCAGTATTAAATAACCCATTGAGGTTGATATGAAACAAACCAAACCAAAAATATTACCAGAAATAAAAATTTTGTCAGTATTAAATAAACCCATTGAGGTTGATATGAAACAAAAAACCAAAAAAACCAAACCAAAAAATATTACCAGAAATAAAAATTTTGTCAGTATTAAATAACCCATTGAGGTTGATATGCCGTAAAACAAACCAAACCAAACCAGTATTAAAAAATGAGGTTGATATGCCGAAACAAACCAAACCAAAAAATATTACCAGAAATAAAAATTTTGTCAGTATTAAATAACCCATTGAGGTTGATATGCGTAAAACAAACCAAACCAAAAAATATTACCAGAAATAAAAACAGTATTAAAAACCCATTGAGGTTGATACCGTAAAACAAACCAAACCAAAATATTACCAGAAATAAAAATTTTGTCAGTATTAAATAACCCATTGAGGTTGATGGAAAAACAAACCAAACCAAACCAAAAATATTACCAGAAATAAAAATTTTGTCAGTATTAAATAACCCATTGAGGTTGATATGCCGTAAAACAAACCAAACCAAAAATATTACCAGAAATAAAAAAATTAAAAAATTTTGATATGCATTAAAACAAAACCAAACCAAAAATATTACCAGAAATAAAAATTTTGTCAGTATTAAATAACCCATTGAGGTTGATGTGCCGTAAAACAAACCAAACCAAACCAAAAATATTACCAGAAATAAAATTTTGAGTATTAAATAACCCATTGAGGTTTTGCCGAAAAACAAACCAAACCTTTACCAGAAATAAAAATTTTGTCAGTATTAATAACCAGGTTGATTGGTGATGTTTTACATTGGATTTGTTGCATTGATGTTGTTGGCATATTTGGTCTGGTGCTTCTGCTATTCATCTAGAGATGCTTGATAAAATCCAAAGAAGAATCTGCTATGTTATCCATCCTTACCTGGCATCTCAACTTCAGTCACTTTTACACTGTTGTATCATAGCTTTCCAGGTGCCTTGTTTATAAATATTTTTATGGTAATTGTTCTGATGAGCTTTCCCTTTTGGTATTTCAACTTTATGAATGTAAGTGCCGTACTAGATTGGCAGCTCATCATTTTACAGTTAAAATTGCTAGATGTCACCATAAATTGTATGCTAAGTTTCTTTTCTCACCCTTCTCGCTTGTTGAATTCTCTTCCGGCTTCTTGCTTTCCACTCAACTTTGATCTTCAAAAATTAAATGTAATGTCTATTACCATCTTCTGTCTCCTTGAATCCTGTTATTTTATTGTCTTCTCTCCTTAATAATGTTTTCTTTTACTCAGATTCTTTCACACAGTATCGCTTTGTGTCTTAGTGGCTTTATTGCCTTGTTTTGAGTGCAGTCAAAGATCAAACTGTAGTATGCATTGGCCTTTTCAATCCTTTCTCTATGCCCAAGAATCTTGGTCATTAACAGCAGAAAATACATTGAAGAATTGGGCATTAGAAATTATATGCGATAGAATCACTCAACACATCTGCATCACAAATGAAACAGTGTAAGACACCATCGGACAAAAAACATGCCTGTTGGAAGACCTCATAACTAGGGCCAGATTATCTTTTAGCCTATTCTAGCCTGCAGCCAAGGGCCTCTCAAGCTTTTATAAAGCAATGATTTTAATTTTCTACATGTTATAACTTCTAAATAGTTTCATAAACTGAAATCATATCAATATGACAAACTCATATTTATTTGACTTCGCAAGAAGCAAAGCAAGGAAAAGAATGTTTTAGTTTGTGTCATTGTGTTGTAAGTAAATAACATGTTTGATTTTAGTTCCGAATGGTTAGTTCTTAGAAATTTTTATAAAGCAGTGATTTTAATTCTTTAGATTTTAATTTCTAAATAGTTTGACAAACTGAAATGATATCAATATCAGAAACTCATATTTATTTTGATTGTCTTATAATGGGGGTCATAAAATATCATTTTTTTACTCTGGCTTTGAAATATTCCTAACTTGGTTTGCCATAAAAAGTAAAATAGTGGTATTTCTTAAAAAAACAATTTTTATTAGCAAATAAAATATAGCAATTCTAGTTTAAAGAATTTACAAGAAGTCTACTTCAAGATATGCAAAGATAACTAAAATATATCACAAGTACAAAATATTCATATTCTTAGGGGAGCCCCATGATTTCATTAGCCTAGGGTCTCCAAAAGGTCATAATCCAGCCTTGCTCATAACCACTTCCAAGAAGAGAAAGTCAAAATTGTAGGATTGTACTAAAATAGTCAATATTCATATCACAACCATCCAAAAAGGTACCACCTTTAGGTAAAAGCTGAAGTAGCAGAGAGAAAAACATAAGCTGACAATGTCTCTGAGTAGACTGGAGGATCATTTACAGAGACTCAGACATTGGCATGCAACTGAGACATATACAGAGAGCTCATCAGGTGTTCAACTATGCAATGACTCTATGACCGCACCTGGTCATGGGACTGTTGATGAAGTGGACTGTTAAGCAGTTCAATATCAAGGGTCTTTCACATTTTGATACCCACTTATCAGAACAGATTTATTCTGACATTAATCCACAGTCTCAGTGAAGATAAACTGTGGTGTTGAAAATCTACAAAACAGCTTTGGCATTCATTGGCGGTCAATAATATATATATATATATATATATATATATATATATATATATATATATATATATATATATTGTTAGATATAACAGGCCAGTGCGTTTTTTCACTTGAAATTTATAAAATCTTTCTATTAAAACAGTTTTTCAAGGAAGATAGGTTTTTCAAGTCCAGTAACTGTTATTGCTCTTTCCAGTGTTGATGGAGTTCCTCCTTCTTAACTTTTTGTTTGAAGCAATGTCAACATCTTGATTATGTTATTTTCTTTTTGAGTTACATTTGGTATCCTTTCTACTTACTATTGCTGCTTCTGGATGTCGTCAGTCTATAAAGTTTGAAAAAGGATGATCCTCTCTAAGACCTACAGGGTTCATTTTCTTGAAGCCATTTTTTAATTGTTGAGTGGAGAAAATGGTTGTACACAATTGACAGTTTAGATATTTCTTAACGAGTTTGGAGCCATCCATGACATCTTTATGAAAGTTTCAACCTGATGAGTCTATTTAAGAACATGACTCGAGTTCTTAGATTAATGTTTTGGTTTTGTAGCAGCTTGCAGTGGTGGAAGAAACTACTACAAGTGCAGCCTATTCTAGGTTCAATTTCCTTTTCTCCTATACTAAATTTGTTATAAATAATCCATATTGAATAATTGCGCTAATTTATTGAACTTTATACCACTGATTTTTATAAGGACATATAGAAGACTAGGTTTGCTACACAAAACCGGCAACAAGTTAATGAAAAACTCTTATTACAAAACGATTTTGAGACATTGAACTATTTTTTTTAGTTCAAGTTTTTTGTTACGTAATTTTGCGGGGAGGTAACTCTGGAAAATTAATAATGGAGTTGTCTTTTCCTGTCATCTAACGCAGGTTCATCGTAATAATTTTTAATAGAAAAGAAGAAAATTTTGGTACCTTCATGAAAATCAATAGCATGACAAGAACGGCTTGAAAATTAATGAAAAATTTTTTCTTCGTGTTAAATGTATATTTCATTATTGAGAAGAAACAGTAAAGTATTTTTTGAATATTTTTTGAAATTTTTTACTCATTCTTAGCATGCCCGAAATTTTAGTTAAAAATCTTGTTTACGAAATAACGAACAAAAACTCGATATCAGCCATATTTTTTTAAAATTTTGAAAAAAAAGGTTAAATTCTTCGTTTAAAAATTGTTACTAAAGCTAAAACACATCTTACTAGCACCCATATATATATATATATATATATATATATATATATATATATATATATATAATATATATATATATATATATATATATATATATATATATAAGTAAGATGTATCTGAACAGAAGTGAAGATAACGAGACAAAGTGGAAAACTTTTAGTGACAACTTTTGCTTTCGTGTGATAGGCGTGCTCAAGTATAAATGAGAGACAAACTGTGTGTAAGGAAAAAACAATGCTTACTGACTAACAATTTCTTTTTATTTTATAATTTTTATTCAATTTCCATTTGACATTCTTCTGTTTTTTATTTGCGTGTCATTTCCTTTCAAATTTTAAAAGTATTTTGAATTTTATTATTTTTTTCAGAAAGCATCTTTAAACGTAAGACTATAAAGTTAAGTATCTAAAATTCAATAAAATATTAGATTGCTGAAAATATTTTGTTAATTTTTAAAAATTACTGTGTAGTTAAAAAAAAAAATCAAAACCGTAGAATTCGTAAATTTGTCACTTCTGCTCCTCCTTACTTAACTTTTCCAAATGTCAGGCTGTCAATAAATCGATCAACACGGTAGAAACCAAGTCGCTGTGATTAAGCGATGCTTTATTTTTAATTTTCTACTACGTTTTTTTTATGTAAAAAACAGGTAATATTTCTTTCAAATCATATTAATTAAACTGTAGCGGACCGGGACGGTGAAGATATAATGAACACACGTGGGTTAAAGTTTCCTGCTTGCCGGCTCAGCTACACGAGAAAGTTGGCCTTTAAGTCCAAAGAAAATAAACGAGACCGATAATGATATACAAACAAATATATGTATTAACAAAAGGTTACAAGCACATGGACAATTATATTAAGTTTGTGTGTGTATTGTGGTGAGTGTTCGTACGTACGTATATTGTTCTTACAGTGTTCCCAGAATTTGGGAAACGCTGTATCTGTGAGAGCTCACATATGCGAGGTGGTATAAGGCCTGAGGAAAAAAAAAAGAGATCGAGGCAAAAGGTCACCCAGTATTTATAGCCAAGGAGGACAGACCTCTGGTGAAGGATTAAGGAGCTGAGGAGGAGCTAACTCCGACAAAACTTTCAATTTGCTAATTTTCCTTAGATAACGTTTTAGAAATATATATTTTATTTTAAAAACGAGAATTAACTTGTTTGCAAATGTCACGAAAATGGACGACTGTCGAGTTCACTGGAAAAAAAAAGATTTTTAATCAAAATTTTGAACGTGCTAGAAAGGATTAAAAAAATAATAAAAAAATACTTTGGCCTTTCCTCTTAATAATAACAAACATCTTGACGATAAAACTTTGTTTTTATCAAGTTTGTGGCCTTTTTTCATCTTACTATGCTCTTTTTTTCAGCGAATTATTTGAGGTACCTATAATGAAAATAAAGTTAGTTCGATATTTGAAATTAAACATAAAAAAGCAAAGATAGATAAAAATGTATATATAAAAATAACAGATTATTTTTGGAGAGTAGTGAATCACCCCCAAACAATTGTTAAATGTCATTCAGTCTTAAAGGTAAATACCGTGATGGTGTTGCCATCAACATGAGCTTACAGACCTTTTTTCATTGATACGAAGCATGACAGATGTAATCTACTTGAAGGTGTTGGAACATTTTCAATTCCTGTTGGGTTCGTTATATTCACTTACGCGCAAATACCCATGAGAAAGGTATGAATCCACCTTTTCTCACTCCAGCTCTATGGGTTAATTAGTAAGACTTGTATCACTAAACCATTATTATATCCCAAAAAATTCTTACAAACCAAAAATATTTTCTATCTTTAAATATCCTTCAAAAGGTTGATAAGTCGTAAAAAAACGAGTCAATAATTCAGCCAGAAGGATCTTTCAAACAACGATATTTGAGAGTTTTGTGGATAGAAAAATTATCAGATTGTTGGATTGCGAGAGCCGGAAAACTGATTTGGTTAGCAAGGTCTCATGATATCACACCCCTAGAATATTTTATACACTGGTGGTCACCCTGTACAAGGCCTAAAAGCCACTCGAGGTAGAGGGTTACACGTTAAGAGACACAGTTTATGGGGATATGTGAAGAAGACTTGGTTAAGATTGTAGCGATCGAGGAAGCACTCCCCCCCACCCCGGAAGTTGTTTATACTAAGCAGCGGTTCGTGGGAAGAAGCTGCTCGAGTGGAACTCACATCTCACCAATGGAGTACGAAAGGAATGAGGGTGATTCGCTACAATGGGCGTGGCATGGCTTGTCTTAGCCGTGAAGTTTAGAATTGGTGGAACTAAGAAATGTAGTTCACCTGAACACTTTCCATGGAAATAACGATAGAGCGGCGAGAGGCTTGCGACGTTTCGTCTGTGGGAAAGGGGTTGTAGGGTGGGAAATAATTCATCACCCACAAGTACGCGGAGACTGAAAAGTGAAGACTGGGCAGATCCTATTCATATATAGAAGCAGTACTCCATTTCCGGTCTGATCTGGCTCCTGTAATGGTAGACGATAACAGGAGGCGCCAGGTACAGGGGCCCAGCACTTTGCCCAGTATCATTAGCGATGTATCGTGTGTATGAGTTCAACTTGAGATCTGTGTCGAGTTTAAATTTCAATTGGCGTGAACACTCGCTCGTTGCGATCAGGTAAAAGATCAGGGTTTGCTCGGTGAGGATAGAACGTCACTAGTTTGGTTTTCAAGGGTTTTTCCACTACCGAGCTATTAAAGCTGGGTCAGAAGAGGGATCAGCTGCTAAGCTCTGGTCATATAGATCAGGCATGGGCAACTCTTTTCGAACATGATGGCCGCATGAGGTACAGTGCATTATAAGGCGGGACGCACTGCTAAAAAAATGTATTTGGTATTTTTTTTTATTAAAGATGTCAGCCATTTACCCTACAAAAGCATCTGCTTGAGAAAAAAATGATTTTTTTTCTTTGAAAAGATTCCTTGCATAATTAAAAAAATTGAAGTCCTAGTATAATATCACTGATGACAGCGTGATTAACACACATTGTTGAAGGTGATTTGTTCCTAAATTATTCATTTGATTAGACAAAAATATTTGTAAACGAAGGATAATTTTCATTGACGTTTTCTGTTTCTGAAGTAAAAAAAAAATGTTTACACGTATGATCTTCCTTAGTGAAGATCTCCAATGGTTTAAAATGCTGACAAAGTTACCTTCAAGGAAAGGTTACAAAATTCAAGAAACGACGTAATTAATCATTGTTTATGTGTGTCGTTAAGTATGAGAGAGTATGTGAGTGAACAAGTGAGAACCAGAAGAAACAAACAACATTTTAATAAATGTTATTTTGCTGATGAAATTAAGAGTGTCACTCAGATACACACACACACACACACACACACACACTAGCAGCATGGCCCGGCGTTGCCCGTGCTTGATTCAAAACTCGTACGACTCATACAGCAATCGCTATCACTTGACTTAAAATATTTTGCCCTTCCTTGCCTTTAAAGGAGTGCCCTTTGCTGTGCTGATGTTACTACATGCCTTACTTCTTGCCTATCTCACTCTGCGAATTTTTCTAAGCTCTATACTAAACATTAAATCTGTTACGAAAAAAGAACCAAATAAAATGAACACAAAACGATCAGCTTTAAAAATGGACTCGTAACTGGAAAAACCGAATGAAAAAAGAATGTTAACAAGAAATACTTTTCACACCCAACCCAGTTCTGCGGGAATCAGAATCAACGTGGAGTTTAAGCAAGCGAATAAGCCAATTGAGGTAAAGTGCCATGAAGATTTAAATTTTCCCACTTGTGACGAATACAGCTATCGATTTTTTTTGCATGCTAACATGCTAGTTAACATTCGTGTCAGTCAGCTGTTGGCTCTCACGCTGGCCAATAGAATCTTCCTGTCTATTCGTGGCAGCCAGCTATTGGCTCTCACTCTGGCCAGTACAAAATGGCCGCAAACTACATGAAAACTGCCGTAGAAGTATGAAAAAATCGATTATTTCCACTATCGATGGGAGTTGGGAAATGCAAAGTCGGTCTTGGCCTTTCCGCTAACTTGGAGCATGTGCATGTAAATTTTGGTGCAAATCCATCGAAAATTGCGGCCGTGTATTCGTTACACACGCACACACACATCCTGCTTCTATATATATATATATATATATATATATATATATATATATATATATATTTACCTAACCCTGAAAGTAACCCACTTAGTAAAATATTTAATCCTAATACCCTTAAATTAAGCTATAATTGTGCAGATAACCTAGAGAAAATAATTAAAAAACATAACTTAGTCTTTAACAAGTATAGAGACTCAAAATGCTGGATTACTCAAAAGGTTACTAACAGTGATACTAAGTATAATAACACGAATAACAACTTATCTAATTGTAGGTATCCTAATAATTGTCCACTAAAGAATAACTGTGGGATTAGTTCTGTAGTCTATCTTAGTACCATCTCAACTATTGAGAATCTAAATATAAAGAAGTTTTACATTGGTAGCACAATGAAAACATTCAAAGAACGCTGGCGGGGGCATATGCAATCTTTTAATAACAGTGACTATAGGTACATGACTTCATTATCCAAGTACTTTTGGAATCTAAAAGAAAAGAACAAAACACCTACGGTTAAATGGACATTGATTAAGAAAGCCCGGACATGTAACTCCCTATATTCCCCATGTTACCTATGTCTTAACGAAAAATTTGAAATTATTAGACTTAAAAACAAGGCTGATCTCTTAAATCAAAGATATGAACTAACGGTTAATTGTAAACACCGTTATAAATTTAACTTATTATAGGGGTCGTATACTTTAAATGATAATGATATGTCGCTGTAAGTTTAATAGATTATAACTTTTATTGCATGATGGTCAATCTGACGATATGAATGTGTATTGTATAACTACATAATGTTATTCATTTTTCTGTATATGTGTGTATATATATATGTATATATATTTGTGTGTAGTTATGTGTGTTTGTACTGTGGAATGTGTATGTTTGTATATTAGTGTATTAATATGTTGCTAGGTTTTATATATATATATATGTATGTGTGTATGTGTGTGTATATGTATGCGTATATATATACATATG
>CAHIKZ030005067.1:1245000-1262500 GCA_903632075.3 Acanthosepion pharaonis
CATTTATTACAGTCTTAATAGTAAGTCTGATTGGTTTGAAAACTGAATCAAGGAATGGCTTGTTAAGTTTCAGACTTCCAAAACGAAACTGTTCTTTTTTAATCACCTTAGAGAACCTCTTTTTTTTTTTTTGGCTTCCACCAAAATTACTGATGCTAACCTCTAGGAGTTTTCCAATGATAAGAAGTGAAAAGATTATATTGAATCAATTGCTAGTTGGTTCCCTGTGTTGTGCTAGACAATTATTCTCGCCAGAATCTATCTTACACATTTATAAGTCTACCATGTATTGAATAATGCTGCCACATTTCATCTGGCGCTTCTGCTATGTATTTAGAAATACTTGAGAAAATCCATAGAAAAATCTGCAATGTTATCGATCCTGACCTAACATCTCGACTTCAGTCACTTTCCCATCGCCTTATCGTAGCTTCTCTTTTCTATAAATATTTTCATAGTTATTGTTCTGATAAGCTTCCTTCTTTGGTACCTAGAATTTAAGCGCAGTACTAGATTGGCAGTTAGATCTCAGCATTTAACAGTTGAAAGGGTTAAATGTAACCGTAACTTCTATGCTAACATTTTCTTCTCCTGCACTTCTCGCTTGTGGAACTATTTCTGATCTTCTTACTTGCTTGTCAACTTTCATCTTGAAAAATGTAAATGCAATGTCAATCGTTATTGCTGTCGTCTTGAATCTCGTTCTTTTATTGTTTTCTCTCCTTAATAATATTTTTTGTTTTGCATTTTTTCACATTCAGTAACCCCCTTGCATTTTAGGGGCTTTAATGCCTTACTTGGGGTGAAATGATTAAAAAAAAACATCAGTGAACCAACATGACAACGAAGGAAAAAAAAAAAGAACTAGAAGATGAGAATATTTGAACAGACTGACGAATCAATTCCACGTTACGAGAGTAAAATAAAGAATTTCCTTTATGTACTGTCTTTATAGACATTAGTAGGCTCCTGGGCGGATTTTTGTAAACAAAGACGGGAAATGATTTGATTCGATAGGAATTTAAATAATCTCGACGGGAGGTGGTCAGCTGCAATTTGAAGTCAACAAAGAGCGGGAAAGCAATTTAAAATATATGCCTCGGAGCCGCCGCACACACACACACACACACACACACACACACACACACACACACACACACACACACACACACATATTCATCTATCGGAAACCATTTTTGTTTTCACGTGTCTCTGGTGAGAGAAAAAAAAAAATCTATTATTGCTGTTTCTTCCCGTGGGCCAACATCTTTGATTGTGCCAATAAATTTTAAACTTTAGAATTAAAAAAAGGAAAGAAAAGTCATTAAGATTTTGCCCTATTTATAACAAAAAAGCTTTATTCATTTTTTTTAGCTTTTTAATTAGCATTCAATGTCGATTGCTGCTTTCAAAAATGAATACATGGGAAACGCCCCACACTTAATGAGAGTAATTGTTGGCAGACAAAACTATTGGAAATGAGCGTTATATTTAAGCGATCAGTTGGAAGACATTGAAATAGCCTAATTAATGTTAGAAGGCCGAATTCCTTTTCCCCAATAATATAAACTGGTTTTTAACCCGTGAAAATTCCACAGTTTTCCTTGTTATAATAGCCTTCTTTGACTCTTGTTTCTGGTTTGTAAAATATAACATACATACATCATAAAAACTAAGTGAGACATCTATATAATAAATGCGAACGTCAGTGTGTCACTGTGTCACACTTTTTCAATTTTGATCCTAGAGGCCGTAGTTCAACATATCACACCATTTTGGAATCAGGCCGACTCCGTGAGCAAATTAAATAACATTCCGGATCGCAATCCTGAAATTTTGGATTCCCAACTTTTCATTACTGCGATTATTTTCGGATTCTGCCATCTTGGCTTCTACTGATAAAAACAATTAAAGGGACACAACTCTCTAACTTTCAATAGCTCATATACAAATGAAAAAAATTACTGTTCTCAAATTACAATCATTTCAAAATAAAATTGTCCGTGTTTTCAACTTTACTCCTAGAGGTCGTAGTTCAATAGACTGAGTCCTTGAGCAAATTAAAAACATTCCGGCCAGATCCGGGCCCCCAATCCTGAAATTTTGGATTCACAAGTTTTCATTACTGCGAGTGTTTTCAGCGAATATTTTATATGATTTTTTATGACGAATTTTTTGTACGATAACAATTTTTATAACTTGGAAATGAATTTGGGAATAATCAAAATTAATTGCGAATTCAAACGAAAGTCACCCATGAAATAAAAATAATTATTTGTGCGGTAAGTAAGGACCTACGTACATCAAATTGTCTTTAAATTAAGTGGCGGCAGAAGAATTATCGTTGAACTTTTAAATGGTAAGCTTAAATATTAATGCAATACTTAAATGCGGCGATCAGTTTTCAGTTCTTCTGTAGTTTATTGTTGCCTATCACATCTACTCCTCCCTACCCAAATAAACCCAACCTTAAGCCCTTCGTAGTTTATATATATATATATATATATATATATATATATATATATATATATATAAGGATTTGTTTCTACTAGTTCCGTAGATATATGAAAGTTCTTAGTCAATGTTTCTGAATTTTGTGTTTGTCTTGGTGAATGAATAAATTATCTGCAAGTGATAAGCCTATCATTAAAAGTTAATATTAAACATGAGAAAGTGATATTTTTGTAAAACTTATCTGTGGTCTTCATTCCCGGAGCCGCTCAAATCCATGTGTTCTATTAGTGAGTAGCTGATGAAAAAGAGAAAGTCTATAAATTTCCCACCAGTGGGGCGGTTTCCTTTTTTTTTTCTATGGAAACATGGGTTTTTTTTTGTCTCTCGTGATCGCAAGATCACTACATCCTATTTGAAAATTCTGATGAACCTTAATTTTTAAATTAATGACTGAATAAGCTCATGGTGAGTTCATTCAACAGTAAAATATCCGTAGAAATTCCCCTATCTCATCGTTAAATATTTGAACATAATAAAATATTGCAATATCAATCATAAATATGAATTCTGGGCGCTGTAATGGTTAACAAACTTGTCTTGCTAGATCAATTATGACTGAGTGGTGAGTTTGCTCCTCACTGGGTGCTTCACATTTTCGGCTTTTTGCCACATTTAAGCAATGCTTAGAAAATCATTTGGGCACTTAGAAGTGGTGTAATGATTGTCTCGCTAGATTAATTGCAACTGAGTTGTAAGTTCGGTCCTGGGTGCTCCACACTTTCGACCTTGTACCACATCTAAGCTACGCTTAGAAAATCGTCATAAACATGAATGTTGGTCGTTATTTTAAGAAGTAAGGAGGTACAAATGAAAAGATTTGATATTGACAACTTTTTCGATATCGCCGAAAGAGATGTTAAACATTTCTATCTTCCCGTCTTCATTTCATTTTCTGGCTGAAACCAAGTAGCGTCGTTGATGTGTCTTTTGTCTTCTCACACAATCAAAACGGAATAATCCATTATTTATGGGGTAGTAGTAGGAGACGTTAAGCACATCTATCTATCTATCTATCTATCTATCTATCTATCTATCTATCTTTTTTTTTCTCACTGAAATCAAGTAGCGCCTCTGATCTGTAATTTGTCTTTCCTCGCGATCAAAACGAAATAGTCCATTATTTATGAGGTATTGGCAGGACGTAACGGTTGTGCGAACTAACGAAGGGGTGGGGAACGAGTACAATTATTGTATGGTGCATTAAATTGTTGCAGATATTGAGATACTTAGTGCCTGCAAAACAAATAAAACATAATATTCAATCAGTAATTAATCTTGAGCATTAGTACTGTGGCGCATTATTACCGGGTTAGTACCGTAGATTTTTCAAACATCCCATTTAAAATATTATAGTTATATAACTTAATTCTAAACATCGTATGTGTACTGGTTTTTATAGGATAAATAAAAGGTGAATAATACTCCCAACAAGGTTTTATATTGGAAAAAAAAAAATTCATTTAAAGGTCAATATTAAAAATGTTTCTTGTTTATCGTATATAGCCGTAATAGTAATATTAGCTGTTTCCTTATAAGGAAACATTCGGTATTCATTGACCGAGCACCCAGTACTGCTTTCGGTTGAAAAATCTTCTCTTAAAACAATTTTCCAGGAAAACAGGTTTCTCAAGTCCAGTAGGACACTTAAGGCAATGTCAAGCTTGGTCAGTAGCTAAATGGGTAACCGCTTGACAATACTAGGTGCTATGAGAAGTGCGGGTGGTGTTATGGAATTGTTTAATCAGTGCCGAGTTGCAATTCCAGTCTGGTCCGTTATATTCACTTACATGCAAATACCCTTGGGAAAGGTATGGATCTACCTCGTCCCCCCCCCAGTTGAATGTGTTTTGTCATTCATTTTCAATCTGGTCTTTTTGTGACTTTGAGAAAAGTTTTTTTTTTTTTTAATTAAATTACTTATTCAAATGAAGCCATTTATTTTGCTCTGAAAGTAACAACTACCTTAGCATCTAAGAAGTGAACAAAGGGAAGTAAACAGTGTTGACATATTTTTTCAGTCTGTTTTGAAATTTTACCAAATATAAATTATCGTATAACAAGGTGCATATGAAATTAAAAAAAAAAAAAAAACAAAAAAAACAAAACAAAAAATTAAACAAAACTAAAAAACAAACAAACAAACAAACAAACAATAAACTACACCAATGTTTAAATATATCAAACTGAGTTAATTACGATAATTTTCGAGGTCTGTTATTCCTTCAAAGGAGTATCCCAAAACAATGGTTGGCTTGAATTGATGGAAGCTTTGGTTCAGTTCTCACTGAAAAATCCTGCAGGTTTTATTGATCTATTGTTACTAGCTAAATACCCGTTCTGTAAGTTGTCAAAGAAGTTCTACTTCTCAACAATGTCTGTATAAGCGAACATTTTCCCGAAACTAGCTATTTTCTAAATGTCTTTTTTGTCATTAGGCTAAGTCCTTTTGATTTTCCTTTTCTGTATATAGTTACATACACCTGACCATGAGAGAAACAGTTGAATAATTTTCTAATGTTTTTATTAATAATAAAATTATTTCAGCAAACTTAATTTTTTTCACTTAAATAATTCCGTATAGTTTTAAGAAAACCTAATTAAACAGATTATTTTGGATTATTTAAATAATTCCAAAATATCTTTTTGACTATTTTATAGTAATGCGAAATATCAGACGACAACTATGCTTTTTACTACGAACGCTGCAGGTTTTCTAACTTGCCACTGAATTTTGACAATACATTCTTTCTATACAATCACGATGAATTAAAAAAATTCTTTACAGAATCATTGCTTATATATGGAAATTTTTACAATTTCAATAAAAATAATACAGATAAGATATTTATTAAAATGTGTTTTAAAAAAATTGTTATACAAATTAAATGTTACCGCTTATGTTGCAAACTTCGAAAGAGTTGCTTGCAAATACATTATTTTTTCGCAGTACAAGCTGGATCGTTTTGTTCCGATATAATCTGGGGACGTACAGAAAAAAAATTAACCTTACGTGAATTTATAAAAGACTAGCAGTAGAGCCCGGCGTTGCCCGGGGATGTAACAGTAAGAGATAGATCAAGAATCGACCATCATAAAGACTGAAAAATAAAATTGACAACGATTATTGTTTAAGGTTGACGGACACGCATGTCTTAACTAGTTTTTTTTTTTTTTTTTTTTCTTTTTATGAATTGGTCAAACCCAAACTCAAACAAAAACATTGTTTTCAATCGTTATGAGTCTACCGACTGAATAGAATTTTATTATAAACAACTGTCTTGTAAATGGAATTTTTAAAGCATTCTGAATGTAAAAATAAAGAAAAAAGTGTGCAAGACAATAAGTAACACTACATGCCAAAAACAAGTGAAGTTTTGTTGAAAATCAGTTGAAAAATGTAGGAAATCCGATCCCATATATAAAAACACACACACACACACACACACACACACACACACACACACACACACACACACACACACACACACAACCTGGGTTTTATAATAAGTATAACTCGATATGAGTTGTCCCCTTTCATTCTCGTGATGCCTCTTAATCGTGTTTTCAATTGATTTCGTGCAAAAACAATTGTGTTTTTCAATTTTTGGCGCTGTTAGAACCACCGCAAGATAATTTTACGTAGTCCTGTGAAGTTTTGTTGAAGTCGGTTGAAAAATGTAGGAAATCCGATCCAATATATAAACATACAGACACACACGCACACAATCTGCGTTTTATAATAAGTAAGATTTATTTTAGCCGCGCCCTTTCGACTTAATTACAAAGGATTCGAAAAAGCGACGACTCAATTAATATCGCTGTTAACACTACGCTATTAAGCTTACTTGCTGTGTATGAAATAAACAGCTTTCAAAACGTTTAAATCTATCGAATTACTTTTAATACGACAATTTTGCTAATCACATTTTTACAGCATACGCAAGACACACAAAGGAACGAATATATAGCGTGTCAGAGAAAAGCGAAAAAAGGACTTGGCCCACGCAGCGTGTCGTGTATCATTACCTCTTCTCTCTGCCGTGGCCCTTCAGGACGTTGGCGATCATGGCTCTTCCCAATTTCTTATCCTTTGTCGCTCTTAATAAATTTTGTCGATTTGTTATCTCTCCTAAATCCTGTTCTGTCATCCATTTACTCAACTTGCTAGGTAGGTTATGCACTGTTTTTCTCTATCTTACTTGCCTTCAGTCTCTCCTGTGAGTATCAAATTTTCCAAGCCCTCTTTCCCTCATTATGTGCACTAGAAATTTCAACTCTGTTTTTCTGATGTTAAGTATAAGTGTCCTTTTCGTTTCCGTTTTCTCCAAAACTTTGTCGTTGCTCACATGTTCGGTCCATGGTATCCTCAGCATCTTTCTATTGATGATATGTTCAGTCCATGGTATTCTCAGCATCCTTCTGTAGAACCACAATTCTGTTGCTTCAAGTCTCTTCTTCAGATGTGAGGAGAGTGTCCAGCATTCACTGTAATATAGGAGGACTAATATTATATAACAGTTCAGCACTCTATTCTTTGTTTCTAACGAATTTTTTCCTTTTTCTTAACACGTTGCTTAGCTTCTGGAAGGCATCTTTCGCTATCCCAATGCATCTTCAGTGTCACACTTTCCATCCTCTGTTAAAACACTTCCCATATATTTAAAGTTTTGCGCTTATTTGGTTTTCAGGCATGGCTGATCCTGTTTGAAATCAGGCATGGCTAATTATGTTTTAAAGGGAAAAGAAAGGGTTACCACCTAACATTAAATTAAAAATAATAAAATAATGGAGAAAAAAGGGGAAAATAAGAGAGTTGAAAGAATTATTGTATATGATCTGTTGTAATAATCTTTTCTGCACAGAAATTAGCAGCATCTGAAAGCATGTTGGGCTGTTCGATTTTTTCAGTTTTTATGCAACTGATATTTTGTCTTTTGTTCTTGTTTTATTTCATTATCTTTTGTAGGGGGTTCTTCTGGTTTCTTTTCTGTGTCTGCTATCAACACTGTGTCATCTGCATATCTAATGTTGTTAAGATTGTGGCCGCCAATAATGAATCCTGATAGAGATTCTAATTCTCTCTCAGAATGTATTGGTTGAGAATTGCCTTATATCCTTTTCTATTTTTGTATATATCACTTCAGTCAGTTATGTGCCGTACGTGATATTTTCCCCGCGGTAGGGTGTCCTTCCTTTCTGCAGTAGACCAGTTGCCATCTAGAACCCGGTCTGTTATTTACCCATAGCTGGGGGAGAAGAAGAGGATTAGCACGGAAGTGAATGTAATAGAATTCGAACTCGGCTCTCCGATTCCTCAACCCGAGCCGCTATTCATTACTCCACCGTGTCTCCCATACTGAATTCATTTTTTGTCCGTATGCAGGCAGTTTACTGTCAGTATAAGTTGTGGATTATTCTAATATCCTTCTCAAATATATCAAGCTTCGGTAGCAGTTCCAAAAGAATGCAAATTACATAATATGGCTTGTATATTTCATTGGTATATCTTGTTTTACTTGAAGTTACATCTTTCTTTCGCTTGCCTTATAATAAGCTATAAGGACAAGAAAATAAAATCTGTTAGGACTGTTAAAAAATAATTAAATGCTTTAGAAACACACTGAACGCAATCACAGATTATACATTAGTCAATTCTGACTCGTGTTCTCATGATGGCTTTTATAGTAGCAACAGTTTGCTTTATATATTAAAAAAAAAAACTGTCAGAAAGAATTGGCAGTCTTGCGGTCCATACAACGTCCGGGCAATATTCATAATAACTTCCCCTCTTCGGACCCATCCCCATCCCCATCGGAAGGAGGCACAATCAAGACTAGTAATCATACTATTTTATGCAGTTATGGTAGGAGATACAAAACTGTCACCTCTTAAAATTAACGGTTGAAGAACATCGAAAAGGCGTAATCCGTGCGGAGACTATGAAATCAGGAATGGCTGATCATATTTTAAAGGTAAAAGAAAGGGTTACCACCTAGCATTAAATTAAAAATAATAGAATAATAGGGAAAAAAAAAGGAAAAATAAGAAAGTTGAAAGAATTATTGTATATGATCTGTTGTAATAATCTCTTTCCCAGCTATGGGCAAATAGTTAACGCATATGAAAGTGTAAAAATAGGTTTTTACAATAGAAATAGCGGCAACACATCTTTGAAAAAATATTACCAACAATACATTTGGCTTTCGATAAAAACATCTTTACAAAAATACGTCAATGAAACCTGATCTACAAAACGATTTCTTACAAAGAATACAGATTCTATTCATACGAATCTATCCTAAAAATCATGTCGGCATTAAAGAATCCATTGTGGTTGATATGCCATAATGCAAAATTAAACCAAACCTTAACTTCAACAGGGAAATGTTTAACCGGCCTCCCGGTATATTTGCATTCATCCACTAGATTTTCTTACCGCTCTTCTTTCTGAATAGCATTAATGGTGTTCCTATCTGGAATTGCAACCTCAGTTATAGGAATAAACTTCCTTTTATGGCCACGAAAATTTATGTAATTACTGATGGAGCCTGGAAGTATGATTTTTCGTATATATTTTTGAAAATAGCAAAACCTATTAATTTTTCGTAGGTGGAGGGGGCGATTTACGTAGCTAATCTGAAACCTTTATTTAGTGTCCGTCAGGTTCCAAATCCAAATCCTTTTTACTTTTGTTGAAGAAATCCTACTCTGATTTATCATGTCTTCAGATTGTAGTCGTACTCACCAAGCTTGGCAAATTGTAGGTTGGTGAGGCTACTTAACCCCTAGTTGGAGTGGATTACAGTTGACGCTGAGGAGTTAATCTTTTAACATCTCTTGTTTTTTTTTTGTGCTGCTGGGGTTCCATTTACCCTTCTTACCGAACCAGAGTCTGGTTGGGGAGCCGGTTTAGTTGCCGTCCGCTAAGATTTTGGATACAGAGTAGTCTTTTTCCTAGACTTGTTAGCCGAAAATATAACGACAGAACCCAGGCTGTCCTGCTATTTAGCCATAACTTGGAGAGAAGAGATGGATTCATACGTTTTCTTTCATATCTTTTTGTGCTGCTCGGGTTCCACTTACGGGTTACACTAACAATTGTGAGTTGGTGAGGCTATTTAACCAGTTATTGGGGTTGGATGGCAGTTAACCATTTATTGGCCCTTTAACAGCTCTTGTTTTTTTTATGCTGCCGGGATTACACTTACCCACCTCACCAGGTATGTCTTGCTATTTTACTCATAGCTAACGAAACCAAATTTTGGGTAGGCATCTAGCTGAAAATTACCAAATCATATTTATTACAATTTTCTCTGATTTCTACTTATCTTATTTACTTACGGGAAAATCGGGTATTAAAAGTATAGTATTGTGCTTACGTATATATATATATATATATATATATATATATATATATATATATATATATATAAATGACAATAAGAAAACTGTAATAGTTGACGACGCGTTTCGTCCAATGTGGACTTTCTCAAGGCAAAAAAACCCAAAAAAACGAGATGAATTTATTTAAACAAAGTAACTAATAGTAACCAAAACAAAACTACTCTCCCAAACAAACGTACACAACAATATCGTGAAATCAAAAAAAAAAAAATGGTTGAATCCGTCAACACAGCAATAAAAACAATATCTTCACACGTGACAGTAATTGACGTAATTTTCTGTTAACCGTATGAAAATAGTGTTCTCTAAATTCTTCCAGTTGCTAAGGACATTTTGTTTTTGTTATTATTAGTTACTTTGTTTAAATAAATTTATTTCGTTTTTTGGCTTGAGAAAGTTCACATTGAACGAAACGCGTTGGTAACTATTGCAGTTTTCTTATTGTCATTTATATTTATAAATATTGTCTTTTCTGCAGGTCAACTCTGAGAAATTTTCATATATATATATATATATATATATATATATATATATATAATAGAGCATTCATTAATTTTTAAATAAAGCGTTATGAAATCAACTGACTGAAATCGCCTGAAGATTCCGGAAAGGTTAAAACCAAGGCAGCGGAATCGGCTGATTTCCTAATTTTTCAAACTTAACAGCTCTACGTGTTAATTTTTTTTTTCATTTTATATGTGTATTGAGCACTTTTTTAATACTACTGTTGCTTGGTCGAATTCTAACCATATATATAATATATATATATATATATATATATATATATATATATATATATATGTGTGAAAAATATATAGAAAATAGGAAGGAACTGGTTAGGTAAATAATTCAAAGTTCCTTAGTATTTTAGTTATTATTTAAAAATAGTGCTCGATATATATATATATATATATATATATATATATATATATATATATATATATATATATATATATATATTTTCACACATTTAGAACTTCCTCAGTAGTAATGGCTTGTGCGTTTATCTGGGAATTCAGCAAATCTTATTTTTGTCTGTCATCACGTATCTCAAGGACAGCTAGAGATATGGCCACCAAAATTTATAGGGTTACTAATGAGGACCGGAGTGTGTTTGTTTCTATGATCATTAAATTTGTTTCGCTATACAATGTAAGTATATATGGAATTTAAAGTTTTCATGTTGGTGTCTTTTGTAGCTGGGAGAATGTTCATATGTAAATAATTAAAGAAGAAGCGTACAAAAATTGGGTTTCTGCTAAGGACCTTTATTCTTTTTTTTTATATATATACACTGTAGTGAAACAAAATTCTTAATGTCTCTTGGGTGTGTCCGTTTTCTTTTTGGTCTAGAAGTTAGGGTAAGCAAGTACAAGCATCATTATAATGAACAAACTCAAGTCAGCCTTGCGCTGAGTTGGAATGACCAAAGAAAAGCTTTAAAGAAGAAGCGTACAAAATATTGGGTTTCTGCTACAGAACATTTATTCTGCTTTTTATATATACTGTAGGTAAACAAAGTTCTCAATGACCCTTGGGTATGTTCATTTCCTTTTTCTGGTCCAGAATTTAGGATAAGTAAGGATCAAGTTCAAGTCAGCCTTACGCTGATTTGGAACAACCAAAGAAAAGGTTGATATACTTCATAGGTGCACCTTTTGGCAGAAGAGGGAGGGGGATAGATAGCAAAAAGGCAAACATCTTTAAGGAGAATAAAAACTTTTGGAAAGTGATGATCATCCATATTTTGAAGAGATATGGCATAAAAGAAAAAGTTGTAAAAAAAACATTAGAAAATATTAGAAGAATTATAAAATGTTTTATTAGTTATATTGAACTTAAAGTTTGTGTGTTGATGTCTTTTTTAGGTGGAGTGCATGTTCACATGTAAACAATTAAAGAAGAAGCGTACAAAAGCTTGGGTTTCTACTAAGGACCTTTATTCTCTTTTTTTAATACATATACACTGTAGTGAAACAAAATTCTTAATGTCTCTTGGGCGTGTCCATTTTCTTTTTCTGGTCTAGAAGTTAAGATAAGTAAGGATAGGCATCGTTATAATGGCCGAGCTCAAGTCAGCCTTGGGCAGAGTTGGAACGACCCAAGAAAAGTTTGTATTTACCTCATCGTCGGAAGGACCGCGTGGTTATAATGGTCAACCTTACACTGAGTTGGAACGAGCAAAGAAAAGGTTGATTTACTTCACAGGCGGAGGTTTTGGAATACACTCGAGAATGCTATGCGTTGGAAAATGTGGAAAGAGTTCAGTCACCAGTGGAGAGGGAAAACGGACGTGTCCCGGTGGGGACGTCCTATTCTCGGTGCTACTAAATCTTGGTGTAAGAGGGAGAAAGAGGAAGGAAATTTATATATATACATTTTATAGACTTAAATAGCGCCACCTAATGGGTGTTTAACGAAAACAAGTGGGGTAAAAAAATTCCCGGTTCGTTTATTACTAGCATCATGGGAAAATGTATTTTTTTCTTTATTATTATTATTATTAGTTTATTGATTTTATTTCATTTTCTTACATATATTTTTAAACTGGACCCCTACTTTGTGACTGCCGCTTTGAGTAATCCAAGTCTTTTATCTTTTTTGTTTAACTGCATGAAATTGAAATCTCGCTCAAAAGCTCGCCCAAAATCTCACACAAAAATGTCCCCGCCTTTAAGTTATAACCGTTTTTCTCCAATGACATTTTCCCGGTCACCGTAAAATCATGACTTAAAAAACAAAAAAACAACAACCCCAAAACAAAAAAAAACAAAAAAAACAAAACAAAAAAAACAAAGAAAAAAACGTCTTGTATTATCTGTATTTGTTGTACGAGGAAAGGTCACCAGGGGACGATAAATGTTGACCTCTGATATCATATCTATTATAAGTCCTCACTAAAAAAAAATCGTTCAGAGTTATGCTCATGTTTATTACTGCAATAAAAATCCAATAAAAAAAAAAAAACAAACAAAAAAAAAAAACTAGATTAAAAAAATATCTTTCGTGAATTCATTCAGATATTTAAATGAAATTTGATCCAAGAATTCATGGTGATAATTTTCAAATAAGACACGATTCAATAAACACATCGTTCAAATTTATCAAGAGAAAAGGCTTCATTTGTTTGATGAATATTTTGTTCGTAGTACGATCAATAAGAAACTATTAAAATCCGAATAACAAGCTATTTCAAGTAATCTTAATAGGACTAGTCTCTCTGTCAAGGTTAACAACGAGTGCAATAGTTTTTTTTACTGGTACAACAGAAACATAGGAAAACAGCGAATAACCTACTTTGTTTGTGTAAATGGTTGACGGAAAAGGGATTAGGAGAGATAGCAAAAAGACTAGCCTCACTTTGAGCTACAAAGTTGCTGGGAGCCATGATCGCCTACGTCCTGAAGGGACGCAGCTGCTGCTTCAGCCACTCTCTTCTTCGTCAACCAGTGTAGCATGCCAGCGACAAGCCATAGGAAAGAAGACCTGGATAAGCTGATTCATTTTTTTTCTCAGTCATTAGTATAAAGCAAACAAATATAGTCTCAATTGGAATTCGAACCCGCTTCACCGGTTCTGGATTCTATGCCTATAACCTTTGCACCACTGTGCATCTCAGTTTACATGTTTGATTAAAACACCAGTCTGTGTGTGTGTGTGTGTGTGTGTGTGTGTTCATGTGTGTGTGTGTGTGTGTGTGTGTGTGTGTTCATGTGTGTGTGTGTGTGTGTGTTCATGTTTGTGTGTGTTCATGTGTGTGTGTGTGTTTATGTGTGTGTGTGTGTATGTATGCGAATCTGAGTATGTTTGCGAGTGTGAGAATTTGAGTGTTTGAATGTCTGTGTATATGTGATTTGTCTGAGTGTGAGGGCATGCGTGTGCGTGAGTAGGAATGTGTGTGTGTGTGTGTGTATGTGTAGGGGCGTGTGGTTTTGTGTGGGTGAATGTGATTTTTTTGTGACTGTGCGTGCGAGACATTGTGTAAGTTGTCATATAGGAAGAAAATGACTAACTACCGACACCGATTTTCGAGTGTGACACTTTGGACTTATGAATATACCTTTCCCGCCAGGTGTATAAATAGTGGTGTCAGGCTACTGACTGCGGTGATTACTGAGTGACTATTGAGTGGAACTATCCAGTCGAATTAGTGTGAATTATTGTGCGTCGATTATTTGGGTTTTAATTTAGAATTTACCGGATGTTAAGCCGAGCCGCGCTACTAATAAGGTTATTCACTAAAATAGTCGATTATCTTTAGTTGACTTTTACTTCTTTGTTCTTGTTAAGTACTTATTTGCTGTTGTAATTAAATACTGTTTTATCTTAACATTGAAGTCTTAATCATTAACGGCCACCGTACGTCACAAAATAAGTGTGTGTAATTGTGTCTATGAGTGCATTTATGCGTGTGAGAGATTTTGAGAGTGTGAATGTAAGAGCGTAGATGTGTGTGTGTAGGTGAGATTTTGTGTGATTGAATGTGTGTGTGTGAGATATTGTATGAGTGTGTGTGTGTAATTGTGTCTATGGGTGTGTTTGTGCATGTGAGAGACTGTGAGTGTGCGTGTTGATGTGTGTATGAGTGTGTGTTCGTGTAAGTATCTGTGAGAGTGTGTGTGTCTATGCGTATACCTGTATATGCACAGACACTTTCTTTCCCTTTTCATTTCTCTCTCTCTCTCTCTCTCTCGCACACACACACACACACACAAACACACATATGTGAATACACAGATTTTGTCTTCTTGGTTCAGTTAAAATCTCTTTTATGCTTCAATGATTCTATATTTTCTTTCAACCTCTATGAGTATGCAATAGGTTTGAATGTTGGGATCGTTGTTATTTTTCTTTGCCTTTTTTTTTCATTCAGAATTTGAAAAAACAAAACAAAAAAATAAAAAAAACGACGAATAAATCCGAAAAATTAAGAAATATATATATATAAAAAAACGGCGTAAAAGTCAAAAATTGCTCGTAGGAACGTCGAGAAACATGGCTGGCAACGTATTATTACAAGAAATGAAACTGCATCGTAGACACAGACAAGATGCCACATTCAAATTAGGGTTTACATATTACAATTCAGAAAGTCCTATTGACAAACACTATCTATTTTTAAGACCATCATTTTCCCAAAATCAACCAACATGTCGAATATAATTTTCAAAATCTATCATGGTTTCACTAAAAAATAATGACTCCATTTACCACTGCATAAAATCGACTTTTCTTTTCAGAGCGCTTTTCAATGAAAAATAAAAATAAATTTGTAATATTTATTTCAACGATATAATTTTATATATAGATAATTTTGAACCCTCTTAAAGGTCGACTTTCAAACTGAAACCTCCTGTAGCATTTTTATTAAAGCAGTTAAATTTAAATCATTGCATAGAAGTTGAAATAGTTAAATATACCGTTTAGTCGAGGTAAAATATTCAACTAGATTTTATGATTTTTATTCACGAATAAATTCGTGGCGTTTATCCATGTCTTGGACTTAGAGCTTGAAATAATCATTGCGGTAATAACTCGGGGGTCATATCGCGACAAGAACGGAAGCAGCTATTTTCGCTGAATCACAGAATTCTTCTTCATTACGCATGCGTCATTGAACCAAGCTGTTCTTGCCGGTGGCAGTAAAGATGGTGGCTCTGTCCGTGTGGGAATATCATGGATTTGCGGTTGGGAATATCTGGAGAGCTAGTCAAGTGTCTCTTTCTGATGAAGTCACTTGAATGAACAAGGAAATTTGAAGGCTCGCTGTCTACCTCTCTCTCAAACGGAGCGAGAGAGCGGCTGGCTGAATTAATAAATCGAAAAAGAATGGAGAAGGAATAGTGATATTTGATCTAAGCTGGGCGGGGGTGCTGTTAAAATATATAGATAAATAGATAGATACAGGGAAGTAAGGGATAATGTCAGGCAGAAGAAGAAGAAAAAGAAGAAGAAGAAGAAGAAGAAGAAGAAAAAAGCAAGGAATAATTACGCATTCACCATGATGTATTTTCATTTTCTTTCTGTTGGAAAGAAATTTCTAGAATTCATAGAATTTCCAAAATTCATAGAATTTCCAGAATTCGTAGAATTTCCAGAATTCATAGAATTTACTTCACGTGATAATTGTTTAATACAAAGTATAACAGATAGATATGAATACTGTAATCATCCCTCTCTCTCTCTATATATATATATATATATATATATATATATATATATATATATATATATATATATATATATATATATATATATATAAAAGAAAATATAGTTTTAAGGTATGCTATAATTATGGGTTAAAGTGCTCAATATCAGGGATAAAGCGTATGTAATTATAAAAGTTACCTGACGATTAGCATGAAACAAACTGTCGCCCCTGGGTGTTGATTTCAGTATCTATCTATCTATCTATCTATATATATTATTTTTATACGTTATTTTTTTTATAGATATAATTAACTTAAGTAAATGCAATGTTTATAATTAAACAGTATTAGTTACATTTACCAGCCTCAATGTTCGAGAAATTTCGTAAAACATATGCGTGCTCTGACAGGAATTGATACTGAAACCCTTTTTAATGGAACCGGCACATATCCTGTCGCGTTGTTACCATTCAACCACAGAGAAGCGACTGGTTATCAAAGTCCGAATTACTGTTTATAAATAACAAAATATATTAAATAAAAATCCATTTCATAATATATATATATATATATATATATATATATATATATATATATAATGTGTGTAGAAGAACATTTGATATTCATTGTACTATGCAAAAAGAACAAGAATAACAGAGAATCAATAATCATTCACAATGATGAAATTTCTTTCAGTTTCCAAAATTCATAGAATTTCCAGAATTCGTAGAATTTAGAATTTGCTTCATGTGATAATACACATTTAATACAAAGCGTAACAGATAGATATTAATACACTAAACTCTATTTTAGAGATATCTATCTATCTATCTATCTATAAAGAAATATAGTCTTAAGATGTGCTATATTTATGGATAAAGTGCTCACTATCAGAGATAGGCGACATTGAAGTGAGAGGCGACAGTCTGTTTCATGCTAGATGCAATCGTCAGGCCACCGACGATATGAAACGGACTATCGCCTTTATGTTGTTTATATATATATATATATATATATATATATATATATATATTTATATATATATATATATATATATATATATATATATATATATATATATATATATATGTGTGCTCGCGCGCAATTGTGTGTAGAAGAACATGCTGAGATCGGTATATATATATATATATATATAATGGCCAGTTGCTCGTTTTCCACTCATCTAACAGACTGGCTAACCAATTCCCTTTGTATATGTTGTTCAGGTATACATGCGTTTGTTCAGCACTCAGAGATTCCACCTGTTGTTTATACTGAAATTCTGCTAAGCAGACCTTTAGTTACATTTTCTGTGAGAAAGTGCATAATCTGGTATGAATAGCAGTTTGAACAATGGCAGTACGCTGAAACCATCGGCCACGATGACTTGTGACTTCGTGCTAGCACAACCAAGAGTATACACACACACACAC
>CAHIKZ030005067.1:1265000-1277500 GCA_903632075.3 Acanthosepion pharaonis
CGAAGCTATATTTCTCACCTCCATGATAGGTTATAAATGTATCAAAGTACACTTTTGTATTTTTACTTCAATTCTAAAAAATCAATGGATTTTATTTATGTTGTCATTTTTATTACTTCACTATAATAACATTCGAAATAGTAACATTATTGATATATTATTGATGATATTTTTATTCATCGAGTTCGATAAATTCTCACAGAATGCAGGAAGCACTGGACGGCCGTTTCGCCCTATATTTCGTCCTGCATTCTGTAGAGGTTTCTATCAGACTCGATGAATTAATTAAATATCATTATCAAATCCTCCTACTAATTATTATCTGTGTTTATCTTCGCTTGAACTGGCTTCTAATGCTCCAGTTAGTAGCGGCTTGCGGAGAGTAGTCGGCCCGGGGGGCACAGTCCTATGGTCACAGAGAACTCAGTTGAGTTCCGCCACGGAATATGTGAGCGAGCGGCGCTTAGTTGAGTCTGATTTGGAATCTCTTCGTCATCGAGGCCCATTTGGAACAGTTGGTATGGTGTTCGCTTGACAACCCAACTGTCCGGGTTCGATACTCGGTAGTGGATGCGCACTGCTGATGAGTCCCAAATATAGGACGAAACGGCCGTCCAGTGCTTCCTGCATTCTGTAGAGGTTTCAGACTCGATTAATTATATATATATATATATATATATACACATATATATATATATATATAGTGGTGGAAATAAGTATAAGACACCCTATGAAAAATTGTACAAAATTCAATATTTACATTTATTCCTTTTCAATTGTAATACTCCAACACACCTGTTTTGCTTTGAATCAATAAGTTTTCTGAGAGTTTCAGATGGAATTTCATTCCAATACTGTTTAATGCAAGATTTTAAAGTTTCTCTATCTTCAAGTTGACGTTTACTTTTGTATACTCTTCTTGACAAAATTCCCCACAAATTTTCTATTGAGTTTAAATCAGGAGACTTAGTGGGCCAGTCCAAAATTTCAATATTTTTTGTTTTAAACCAGTCTTTCGTGAGCTTAGAAGTGTGTATGGCTGTGTTGTCCTGTTGAAAAATGGCATTATTATGTCTAGACGATTCATAAATGTGACAAGACTTTTTTCCAACACATTGATATATCAAGCAGAGTTTTGTTTACCTTCCATCACTGCTCAGTCAGCCTTTCCAGAAAGCAGAAAAAAGCTCCCTTACTCATAACAGATCCTCTTCCAAATGGTCGTTTTGAAAACAACTGCTTTTTCTTTCTTTAATCATGCCAATAACACTGTCGGTTCATCCAAATTAAACTTTTTCTTATCAAAAAATACCATTGTTTCCCATTTCTCCTTTGTCTATGTTACATTTTTCTTTACCTAATTTCTTAAGTCGAATATCCATTGAGAGAAAATTATGTTATTTCTCTTTTAAAATCGAATATACAATTGCATTTCCTTTTTCAATACATTATCGTTTCCTGAAAACAGATGGCAAAAATATCCAAAAATACATTGGTACTCAAAGGTCGTAAAAATTCCATGAATTTGAAAAGCGGTCTTTACAAAAAATTAGTGGTGTTATTCATTTTTATGTTTTCATAATTCTGATTTAAAAATGCGGTTTTGAATATTAAGTCGAATATCCATTGAGAGAAAATTATGTTATTTCTCTTTTAAAATCGAATATACAATTGCATTTCCTTATGAAAGAGAAGAAAACAATACATTATCGTTTCCTGAAAACAGATGGCAAAAATATCCAAAAATACATTGGTAAGACTCAAAGGAATGTAAAAGATTCCATGAATTTAAAAGCGGTCTTTTACAAAACAATACACTCAGTGGTCCAAGTTATTCATTTTAATATGTTTAGTCATAATTCTGATTTAAAGAATGCGGTTTTCGAATATCCATTGAGAGAAAATTATGAATTTCTTTTAAATCGAATATCCATTGAAAGAGAAGAAAAATACATTATCGTTTCCGAAAAACAGATGGGATCATCAAAAGGAATGTAAAAGATTCCATGAAAAAGTGGTAGTTTTATAATCATTCGTTTATCTCCATTGAGAGAGAATTAATTTCTGATCATTATTTTTTTAATCATTTTGGTCATTTACCTTTGGTCATTTCATCATAGAAACTTTTCTGCCTGCCATCGGCATGGCTGATGATAGATTTCAGGAGAGCAACGCACTGCACTTTCTTGGCGTAATGTTTTCTACAGACATGATGTGGAGTGACTACATCGAGCCAATAGCTGCATCTAATGCAAGGAAAGTTGAGTCACTGTGCCGTGCCACAAGAGTTTTCCCGTCAGAGTCTATCTTGCACATTTATAAATCTACCATTCGTCCGTGCATTGAATACTGCTGCCATATCTGGTCTGGTGCTCCTGCTATTCATCCCGAGGTTCTTGACAAAATCCAAAGAAGGATCTGCAATTTAATCGAGCTTGACCTGGATTCTCGACTTCAGTCACTTTCTCAACGACGTGACGTGGCTTCCCTTTGCCTTTTTTGCAAATATTTTCATGGCAACTGCTCTGATGTGCTTTTTCCCTAATGAACCGACTACATGAATTTAAACGTGCTAACTAGATTGGTATCTAGGTCTCACTCTTTTACTGGTGAAACAGCTAAATGCAACCGCCACTTCTACTTCAACAATTTATTTTCTCGTACTTCCTGCATGGGGAACTCACACCCGTTTACTTGCTTCCCTGATGACTACAATCGTCAAAAATCTAAATGCAATATTAATCGCCATCTTCTGTTTTCTTGAACCGCGTTCATCTTTTTTCCTTTCCTCAATCCTCCCTATACACAGTCTTTTATCTGACTTTCACTTCCTTTAACCTTTTGCGTACTAGTGGCATTCGCGCCTTGCTTGGGGTGAAATGATTAAAAAAAAAGTGTGTTGCCATTTTGATGACCCCCCTCTCGCAAGTCATACAGCACAATATATTCGAAACAGAGATAAAATAAAACACTATCCACTTCTATGTGGAGGAACCAGTCATAGTCTAATAGTAGGAATGGTTCCAACAAGAAAACCGTTATTCGTCTGAAGGAATTCCTTCTTAGAATGAATCCCGTCAATAAAAGTTCTTTCCTCGCCATCTTGTCATTCACTTAACCACTAATCGTCGTAATTAATAATTTGCTTTTTACTTTTGTATTGAGAAGGTTTCTTTTGTTTGTACGACCTTCAAGGTTTTTGAACTCATTTCTTGTGATTACTCCACGCTGTTTTTGTATTTAATCTTAATTATTTCCTCAGTCTATTGTTACTTAAAATTATTAAGAATGAAAGAAGGTATGGCGAAAAGGCAGGAGGAAAGAAGTAATTATTAAATATAAAAAAAAGAAAGGAAGGAAGACAGAAAGAAAGAAACTATAATGAAAAAGAAGGAATGATTAAAAGGTAGAAAGAAAGAGAGAATGGAGAAAGGAAGGAAAGTAAGGAAGAAAGAATGATGAAAGGAAAAAAGGAAGAAAGAAAGGAAGAAATCAAGAAACTATGATGAAAAGGGAGAAGCAATGATTAAAGGGGAAAAAGAAAGCAGAAAGAAAGAAAGAAGGGTAGAAAGAAAGAAAGAAAGAAAGAAAAATGGTACAAAAGGGGAGGAAAAAAGAAATGATTAGGTAAAAAGAAAGGAACTCTGGTTAAAAGAAAGAAAGAACGGAAGAAAGGAAAAAGAAAGTCAGATAGAAAGAAAGAAAGGAGAGAAACTATGATAAGAAGAAGGAAAAAAGAAAGAAAGAAGAAATGGTTAAAAAGGGAAAAGAAAAAAAGGTAGAAAGAAAGGAAGGATGAAAACAGAATGAAAAAGCGTTTAAAGGAAAAAAAACAGAAAGAAAGAAAATAATATTAATTCCTTGTCGATCTGCTGGACGAGATATTTATTGAACTAAACAAAATGTCCCCAAATGTGGCACATGCGATGAAACTCATAGAATCCAATATCTAATATAATTAAGAGTCGTAAATGTGCCTGGCCTCGTGGCGCAACGGTAGCGCGTCTGACTCCAGATCAGAAGGTTGCGTGTTCAAATCACGTCGGGGTCATAAAATATATTTTTGTTAATCCTTTATTTTTTTTTTATCTGAAGTCAAGACTTATAATTATTCCATGAAGAATTCCGGTGGAAATTTTTTTTTGCGGCAGGTGCATGTTGATATCACGTCGGCGGCCGCCATAATGTTGCGACACTGATCCTTATTTGACTAAAAGCAGCAGCTACAATAGTTTTGCACATGCGAATGACGTGTGTAAGGAAATAGAAGACAATTTTAACAAGATAATATTTTATATTTTTGTTTTTATATAACTGAGTAAAAAGAGAGAGAATACATTAGTATACATGTAAAAGAAGGAAAAACATTACAAGCTAGTAATTATATGTCTGATACACGTGTGTGCATGTGTCACTCTTTCTGTGTGTGTATGTGTGTGTGTGTGTGTGTAAATAAAGTTCAGTCACTAAGGAGAAAGATATCCCCACGCCTGGGAACAATGTCCCGGTGATGTCACTCCAGCATGCTGGGAGTAAAAAAGAGATAAGAGAATGATGACAGGAAGTGTTCCATTTTTATAGGAGCTTAACAGCGCCCTCTAACGGATTCTTGGCGAAGCTATGTGGGGATAACCCACATATGAAACCATAATGCTGACCATCTTTGACTTGGACAAGAGTGAAGCAGACTAAAATAGTATATTCGAAAAACAAATGCAGTGTTTGGTTGGTGATTCAAAGGCTTTGTTGCACATTAGGTAATTTGGGCCACAAATATAATTTACTTTCAGTCACGGCGAAGCTATGTAGATATAACCTACATCAGTCAGTTATGGGCCAGGCGTGATACAATCTTAGGCGATCATGTATCTTTCGATACATGACTGACGAGGCAGATTTTTTCCCCGCAGTAGGCTGCCATTTTTTTCTGCGGTAGATCAGTTACCATTCAAGGCTATAGAACCCGGTTTGTTCTGCTATTTATCCATAGCTAGGTAGGGTGGGAGAGAAGATGATTCATACCTTTCTCAAGGGTATTAGCAGAATATTAGAATGTAACGACTGGAATTTGAACTCGGCTTTCCAATTCCTCAACCCGAGCCGCTATCCCTTACTCCACCGTGAAGAAACCATAATGACGTCCATCTTTGATACGGTCAGCAAATCAAAATGCGTTTAATATCTCGGCGAATATTATCTTAAAAATCAAATGCAGTGTTTGGTTGGTGATTCAAACGCTTTGTGTTAGGTAATTTGGGCCACAGATATAATTTACTTTCATTCATGATATCCTGAACATGGCAACACACGTGAACCGAAAATATCTAGATCATGTGTAAAATACACACCCCTAACTTAAATCAAGGGGAAATGCGTATTATACATGAATACTTACGGTATTGACAACTGAAGGCTATTCTCAATGTTTGTTAGATATCTACCTGCAATTTCTGTTCAGTTGCTGGCCAAAATGTTTAAATGGTATACTGTTGTATAACGTTAACAGTAGATTTCGATGTTGAAACCTTTGGAAATGAAATATACTAGAAGGCAGGTTGGGCACCTCGACGTGGTGTAATGGTTAGCAAACTTGTCTCGCTAAAACATTTACAACTGAATAGTGAATTTGATACTCACTGGGTGCCCCATACTTTCGGCCTTTGTGCTACATCTAAGCTACGCTTAGAAAATCAATATACTAGAAGGCAGGTGTTATGGTTCAAGTAACTAGAAACTTTTCGTTAAAGTTTCAGGCAAGTGGTTTCCAGTTCACACCATGAACTGCTCATTACAACCTTCTCCATATAACAACTTGTAGTTAAAAGAAGTAAATAATGCATATATAACAAGAAAGGCCAAGAACTGTAAGTAAGACATAAACGACGAAGATATTAGATAGATTCACTTAAATTCTTATCACTCAGATACATATGCCATGATTTAAATTACTCGAAATCGAAAACCATATTGACCTCCACCTTTGACACGGACAGCAGTGAATCAAACTAAAATGTATTTACTATCTAGGAGAATGACATCTTCAAAAGACAAATGCAGTATTTGGTTAATGATTCAAACATTTTGTTGCACATTTGGTAATTTGGGTCACAGATATAATTTACTTTCAGTTATGACATCCTGAACATGGCGTCACACTTGAACTGAAAATCTTGAGGAAAATACGCACCCCTGACTTAAATCAAGCGGAAAATGCATATTATACACGAATATTTACGGTATCAATAACTGAAGGCGACTCTCACTGTTGGATATCTATCTGCCGTTTCTGTTCAGTTGCTAGCCAAACTGTCTAAATGGTATACTGTTGTATAACGTTAACAGTAGAATTCGATTGGAACCGTCATATTGAAACCTTTGGGAATGACATATACTAGAAGGCAGGTGCTATGATTCAAGTGATATATTTTATATTTTTGTTTTTATATAGCTGAGTAAAAAGAGAGAAACTACACGAGTATTCACGCAAAAGAAAGAAGACTTTACAAGTTACGAATTATGTTGTTGATACGAGCGAGCGCGCATGTGTGAACGTTCAGTCACTAAGAGAAAAGTTATCCCCATGCACGGAAACAAGGTCTTGCTGGTGTTGTCACTAAAGCATCCTGCGAGGAAAAGTGCGATAAGAGGATGAAAACAGGAAGTGTCCTGTTTTTATCCGTGCCTGATGGCGTCCTCTAATGACTTCTTGTCAAAACTGGCGAAGATATGTGGGAATAACCCACAGAAGTTAAAGGTTCTAAAAGAGAAGATTTGAAGAATACGATGTGCAATACTCACCGAGTAAGGTTGGAAAGTTGACCAGTCAAATTATTTTTTTTTCTTTTTCTTTCAGATTTAATAACTTAAGTCTTTGGCAATTTCAACCATGGAAAGATTAACAATCAAACAACGTGTTAAAGTTATCGAAGCCAATTACGAAAATGGATGTTCAAACAGAAATGCATTTTGCGCACTTCGCGATTTTTGCTTAGAGCTACAAAGGATAGGAAGTTGTGGAGAGCCACGATTGTCTACGTCCTGAAGGGACACGAGACATAGCCAATTGTTATATAAGTCAGAAAGGAAATATACGTAATATGCCATAAATACATGACTACAAATTTGGCATCTTAAAATTTCTATTCAATTCATTACTAAATTCTTTCCAGGTAAAAACATGATGAATATATGAATATTGATTTTCCCTACATACTATATATCGATACATGCTATATATCTTTTGCTGTTCGATGTTCCATCTGAATAGACATTTGTCCTTGTAAAGAGTGTTCCAATAACTTGGACAGATTTTAAATATGAATTAAGTTTAAGCGTCTTATGAATTTTTTTTCTTTCAGATTTAACAATTTAAGTCTTTGGCAATTTCAACCATGGAAAGATTAACAATCAGACAACGTGTTAAAGTTATCAAAGTCTATTACGAAAATGAACGTCCAAACAGAAATTCAAGTTCCCAGGTAGCATTATCTCTCGGAAGAACTAAGTCAATTGGCCACCACGATCGTGCGACTTGATGCCTTTAGATTTCTTCCTTTGAGGTCATCTTAAAAGTAAGGTCTATGCCAACAAGCCAACAACAGTTCAACAGCTGAAGGATGAGATAATAAGGCATATTGGTGAGACAGAAGAGCAACTATGCACAGACCGTCATCAGAAATTTTGACCATCGAGTGGAGGTGTGCTGCTGAAGCCTTGGCGGATATTTGGGAGATATTATTTTTCCCACATAATTGCTATAGCTTAAATAACATGATCCAATAGAGAAACAAATAAATTTTTACGAATAACACTGATTTATTTACTGCTGACTTTGATCCGTCTTAATGAAACACCCTTTATAACGATGGCGTAAACTGATTGTGTTTCCCAGTCATTATAATTTCTAGAACAATGACACAACTTAACCCCACCTTCGTACCGTGGTGTGTGTGTTTGAACTCGTTGAAAATGTTTTTACTTAGTAAGTGTTCAGCTAAATTTTCATTATTAGTCAAGGAGTTTTCTGAATATCTTTGTCAAGTGACGAAAAGGAGTTTCTGGTTTTAGTCATAATATTTGTGTCAATGAAGTTTTATGTACACTATTTACATCATTAGGACTCATATTTATTTATTACAACGTTTCGGCTTCAAGAACACCAGAAAACTGTAACTCGAGGGGAAGTGGAAAATTCAGGTGTGGCTGATCACATATGGAGAGAAAAGGGAGATCACCGCCCTCTGTGGGATCAGGTTGAGATCATAGACAAAGAACACCATTGGAAAATTCGTAAACCTAAGGAATCAGCACATATGCTAGGCCACAAAAATCTCCTGAGCCGACCAAGCATAGAAATGAATACAATATGGGAACCAGTAATAAGGAGTGCCAGAGAAAAGCGATAATAACAAAAATTGCAATATGAACTCTGGTAAAAACATGTAATGATAACAGCAAAAATTGCAATATGAGCAGTGGTAAAAAAAAGTTGCTGAAGACATTAGGTTTATAATACCCAGAAATTCATGGACACATGGCACAGTGGATAAAGGCGTGACAGGATCCAAAGAGTGTGAGTTCAATACCCGGTTAAGGCAGTGGAGAGGGGAATTAACAGGAGATAACCGATAACTGACATCCATTAAACATGGCACGTGGAACTAGAACAGTCTACCCCAGTGAGCGAAATAAAGGGTTCAGTTCGACATACCAACCACCTGAAGTAGACGAGGCGTGCAAGTCCGAAACGTTGTAATAAATGAATATGGCGGCAAAGATGAGTTCAATAGTCCGAATAATGTAAATAGTGTACATAATACCTCATCTCAGAAATATAGACAGATACTGGAGTTTTATTCATTTACTGATAACTTAACCTATTTTTGAATATTTGAACTTTATTTAAAAAAAATTTGAATATTTGAACAGTATTTAAAAAAAAATAAATTTGTAAGCTTCAAAAAGCTTACAAATTTATTTTTTTTTAAATATTGTTCTTTTAATTCAAATTTTCCAATATAATATGTAACAAGACTTCTTCTTCTATGTGCCGTGTCCCTTCAGGATGTTGGCGATCATAACCCTCCACAACTTTCCGTCCTTTGTAGCCCTTAATAAATTTTGTCTTTTTGTTACCTCTCGTAAACACTTTTCTGTCATCCATTTACTCAGACTCGCTTGGGAGGTTATGCGTTGTTTTCCTCTGTCCTTCTGCCTTGTGAGTATCAAAATGTCAAAGTCCTTTTTCCTTAGAAATTTAATTTCAACTGTTTCTTTCTGATGTTAAGTATAAGTGACCTTTTTGTTTCCATTTTCTCCAAAACATCGGCATTGCTCTCGTTCAGTTCATGGTATTCTCACCATCCTTCTGTAGAACCACATTTCTGTTGCTTCAAGTATCTTCTTTATCTGTGAGGAAATTGTCTAGCATTTACTACCATATAGGATTATTGATATTGCATAGCAGTTCAGTATATCTTTTTTTGTTTCTTACGGAATTTTCCTGTCTCTTAATACTTTGTTTAGCTTTGAGAAGTCATCTTTCGCTATTTCAAAGCGCCTTCGGATTTCTGTACCATATTTTCCGTCCTCTGTTAAAACATTTTCCAGATAAATTTCTGCACTTGCTTAATTCTGACACCTTCAGTTATGTCCCTTTTGCTAATGTCTATTCATTCTGTCTTCTTATAATTATTGGTTAGTCCTTTCTTCACGCTTTCTTTTACTATCGTCTCTAGGTGTTCATGCAGTTCTCTTTTTTGTCTACTACAGTGTAACCCGGATATTAGAGAGTTGTCGGGACCGGAGAAGAAGTCTCTTATATCCGGTTTTCTCTTATATCCGGGTTTGGTCTATTTTATATACATTAACACAGGCTCTAATTTGGGACCAGAGAGAATCTCTCTTATATCCGGGTTTCTCTTATTTCCGTGTTTGGTCTATTTTATATACATTAACACAGGCTCTAATTTGGGACCAGAGAAAATCTCTCTTATATCCGGGTTTGGTCTATTTTATATACATTAACACAGGCTCTAATTTGGGACCAGAGAGAATCTCTCTTATATCCGGGTTTCTCTTATATCCGGGTTAGGTCTATTTTATATACATTAACACAGGCTCTAATTTGGGACCAGAGAGAATCTCTCTTATATCCGGGTTTCTCTTATATCCGGGTTTGGTCTATTTTATATACATTAACACAGGCTCTAATTTGGGACCAGAGAGAATCTCTCTTATATCCGGGTTTCTCTTATATCCGGGTTTGGTCTATTTTATATACATTAACACAGGCTCTAATTTGGGACCAGAGAGAATCTCTCTTATATCCGGGTTTCTCTTATATCCGGGTTACACTGTATCAACACATGTTAAGATTATGTTCGTCAATAACTGATCCTGGTCGGACTTCTTGCTGTCTTTGGATCGATGTAGAGATAATAGACTGAAGGGCGATAAAACAGGGGAAAATAGAAAATACAAAAGAGAACTTGATAAAACTTTCTAAAGTAAATACCTTGTTTCCTGTTTAGGATTGTATTTTCCGTTCCTTCTTAGGTCTACTTCAACTTTATACTTCTAACGTCTCCGCCTAAACTCTGAAATTTTATTCATTAATTATTTATTTATTTTTCTTCCTCAACTGGAGTAGATAGGTCCACCTATCGTCCGGTTCACATACTGCCCCGATTTTTAGACAATAGTTAACCCCTGTTTCCTGTTCAGGATTGGGTTTCCGGTTCTTTCTAAAGTCTTTTCCTTCTCTTTCACTCACAGTAGCTCCTTGCGTCATAGTGACGTTATTCACCTGCTTGGGTGTGAATTGATTAAAATAATTCAAATGAACCGAAGAAATAATTTAAAAAAAAAAGAAAATTAAAAAATTAAAAGTCACAGGTAAAAAAAAATAAAGTTACAGGAAAGAAAGTCACAGAAGAAAAAAATAAAAAAATAAAAAAATAAACAGGATAACGTTAACACACAGGGGACAAAACCAAGCGTACAAAATCCTCGCTTCTTATCCCAAAAGTGAATAAAAGCCCAGTCTCATAAATAAACTTAAAAATGAAGGAAATTTTAATATCAATTTGAAAATTTTTTTCACATGAAGTCGGAAAATAAGACTCCCTAATTATGAAGTATATGGAATATGTGTCGGTAACATTGTTAGAAAACATTATTTACGTTTTGATACAAACTTTAAAAAAACACCCTAAGGCATTCTTCACATAAGGTCGGATCTTATGGCTTATTAGGACTCCTTAACAATGAAATATATCGAACATGTGACCGTAGCATTGTAAGAAAACGTTTTTTTTTATGGTTTAATCTATCTTCGTATAATCTCGGTGGTTTGCTTACGTTTGGGTGCAAACATTAAAGAAAAAACATCCCTCTTAAGGCTTTCTTCGCATAAAGGCGGGTCTTATAGGATACTTGAACTCCATAAATATGAATTTTATCGAATAAGTAACTAGCAGTATTAAAAAACGTTTTTAGAGGTTGGATCAATTTACTATGAATTTCTGTTGCAAACAGAGCGGACCCACAAACTCGAGGAGTACCCGATTGAAATGGATGACTTTATAAATAAATTAATTGCGACTTTCTTGTGACGTTTTCCTAACTAAAACTGACTTTTTCTGTGACATTTTTCTTGTGACCACAACTCAAATCTTCGGTCACAACTCAAATTTGTGTAGTAGGTTACTCCGTGTTTTCCACTGTCTCCTTCGCCTTTTAAGTTACCCTGTGAGCGTTAATTTTACTAGGCCTTCTTTCCTCATTATGTGACCATAAGACTCCAGCTTCCTCTTTCTGATTGTTATCAACAGTATCATTACATTTGTTATTCTCCTTAAAATTCCCTCGTCTTAAAAGGAAAACGATTTTTCGCGGAGGACAAAGAGTTAATTGATGTCTTCAGACACAAGACATTCAACAAATCAAACTAAGTGGTTGGTGTCGAGAAGCTTTTCCCTAGGTGAAATTTTTCATTCGTCTACGCCTTTGTGGGTGGTTCGCCGGAGTGTAATGATTAACGAGCTCGGCTCTAGTTGGTCATTACTGCTGTGTGGTAAGTTTGTCCTTTGCTGGCTGCCTCATGCATTTGTCCTTGTGCCGGACTAACCTTGGTGAATATTCGTATGATGACCATACGACGGTGGGTGGGGCGGCATAAGGCTGCTTCACTGTGATGCATATCTAGAGAATTTGGTAACACTTCTGGTAACGTTTCTGGTGCGCCAGTTATTTAAGAATTCTGCTTGTCTATCTGGAAAGTCAGCATTCGGGATTACCGAATTTATCCGAGCATTTGCGCCAATGGAAAATACACAATGAACTTAAATCACCTCAAAATACACACACACACACACACACACACACACACACACACACACACACACACACACACACACACAGACATATATATATTTCATTAATATTTTATATTTCATTAAGAATTAGCTGCAATTCTTTTATTAATATATATATATATA
>CAHIKZ030005067.1:1282500-1312500 GCA_903632075.3 Acanthosepion pharaonis
TACCGTCGCACGCACACATATGCGCACGTCCAGCCGAGCCGAGCCGAGCACGCAGGCACATGGGCACTCGCGCTAGCTACTTGTGGCGCAGCTCGTCCGGTCGACTTATTCAATTTTCATCCAATCATTTGCTTGTAAACTAACAAGGAAATTCGAATTTCCAGGCTTTGATTAGGAAATCGGAGACCAACAATGCGGAACTTCGTTATCCCAGCAGCAGCAAAAGAAATAGAAAAAAACAAACAAACAAAAAAAAACAAAACAAAACAAAACAAAAACAAAAACAAAACAAACAACAACAACAACAACAACCAAAAAACAAACATAAAAAAAAAACAAACTAATTCCCTCGAGAATAAAATGTGCTATGTTATATTATTTTATTTTCGCTTTAACAAGTACATTTTATTGGATTTTAGATGAAGTTTCAGGTCGTAATGCGTGTTGTTTTAGTTCCTATGAGCTCCAGCACACACACACACACACACACACACACACACACACACACACACATAAACATGCACACATACATACAGACAATCTATCTATATAATCATTTATTCGAAAATTATAACATAAAAATAAATAAAATCACTACAAAAATGGCCATTTTGTCAACACTTCAGGTATCTTCTCAAGTGATGGTGTTGAATGTAGAATCTGCATTCAACACCACTTGAGAAGATACCAGAAGTGTTGACATAAAATGGCCATTTTGTAGTGATTTTATAACATTTTTGTTATAATTTTCAAATAAATGATTATATTTACTCTACTCTGTATTGAGAACTCTTTTAAGAATAGTATTTATTGGTTATTGGATTTTATTCCGTATACACCAATCCTATACTTATATATATATATATATATATATATATATATATATATAATGAAATGGATTAAGTCCGACAATTATTTTGATATATTTTTGTTTATACGTTATTTTTATAGATCCGAATATTTAAGTAAATGTTCTGTTTATAATAGACAGTATTAACAACATTTACCGGCCTGAATGTCCGAGAAATTTTCACAGAAAATATGTGTCCTCCGACAGGAATCGAACCTGTATCCTACACGGGACCGTCATATAGCCTGACGTGTTATACCATTTGTTTACCTAAAGATATGCTTTGAGCAGATATAAGCGTTCAAGAGAAATCATTGGAAATTTCTAGTTTAAAAGCAGTAATTCGACCTTGCTAACCAGACCCTTCCTCTGTAGCTAAACGGTATAGCACGTAAGGCTATATTAAGGTTCCGTGTCGGATACAGGTTCGATTCCAGTCGGGGAACACATTTTCTATAAAATTCCTCGGACATTTAGGCCGGTAAATATTGTTAATACTGTTTATAATGAACAAAGTATTTACTTAAATATTTGTATCTATAAAAATAACGTATAAACAATGTGTATATATATATATATATATATATATATATATATATATATATATATATGTCTGTGTGTATTTAGGGAGCATTTTTTTCATTGATGCATGTTTCATTAAATAATATAGACAAGTTTTGTCTATTTTATATAAATTCTTTTCATATCGTCTGATAAGCTTAATAACATTATCATTAAAAGAAGAAAGAAAATTACAATATTGATAGATATTTTTAATCCTATCTAAACTTTCGGCTTACATAATTATCAAAGATGACAATTACATTACAATATATTAAACAATACACGGACAAGACAATAATGATAGTCTGTTTATGTTTATATGGGAGATTTCCAAGCAACGAGAAACTCGTGCATACGAGTCACTGGAAGCGAAAATCGCACCGCAGCTCATGACGTCACACATGAGCACGCAAGAGTGAAAACGAGAAGTGTTTAAGTATGGAAAGCCGTTGGTTTAAACCAAATGACTTCTGTTATAAATTATAGGCATTTAAGAATATTTGTGGAGATTTCATAGTTTATTTTGTTCAGGTTAACTTTCAACTGTTTTATGTATATAGCTTCAAGAATTTTTAGTTTTTGTTTATTGTTTTCTGTTTAAGTATAGTTGTGTTTACAACGAGGATTTTCCGGAATTGTGCATGCGGACAGGCATGTTGTTTTAAATACCTAAAAATGTTAGAGTTTTCATTCAGATGTAGTGTCAAGCGTCGTGAAAGCGAGTTTGTGGTGTAACCAACATAAATATTATTTAATTCAGGTCTATATTATTTAATGAAACATGCATCATTATATATATATATATATATATATATATATATATATATATAAACCAACAAAATAAGCACAGATGCTCGTGTCAGCATACAACTAAAGCTTAGCAAATTCCGCCTCCCTTTACGTATTCTATCACTTCAGGAAATAGATGTTCATGGTACGCTACAGCTTCCTGTTTACTGTCTGTAAACTGTAACAGGATTATTCTTAGGAAAGACAGCTTGAAATCAGTGTTAGCCTTCTTTTAGACCGGTTGCCGAATCAAGTATATATAGATAAATGTAAGCAAATATATGGATATAGATCCGACAGTATGAAGAAAAATATACAGAAAAACAAACAAAAATCTTAATATGCAATTATGCTGTATTAATGTTAATATAAAGTCAACGTCGGACGTTTCGGTCTATTTTAGACCATCTTCAGGACATTTTCATTAAACATAATTAACATTAGAACATATAAAATTCACCATGAAAAGACGATGGGCATAAGAGCACAACTAATTCAAACAGATAACTGAAATTTTTATATAAGATCAGCGTTCCGTTTAAATATGATCATGTCGTCGTCACGTGGGCGATGTTGTGAAAACGTATTCGAAGATGATTTCCAAATATTAAAATATTAAAAAAGTCGATTGAACTATTTTATATAAACAGTTCAAGAAATCCCTTCCGTTGATATAGGAATACGTAGAGATCAATAGGTTCTTATATCTTCATACAAGCTTGAAGTCCTCCACGTTACAAAGCAACTCAAAAATGACGACGACGTGATCATATTTAAACGGAACGCTGATCTTATATAAAAATTTCAGTTATCTGTTTGGATTATTTGTGCTCTTATGTCCATCGTCTTTTCATGGGGAATTTTATATGTTCTAATGTTAATTATGTTTAATGAAAATGTCCCGAAGATGGTCTAAAATAGACCGAAACGTCCGACGTTGACTTTATATTAACATTAATACAGCATAATTGCATATTAAGATTTTTGTTTGTTTTTCTGTATATTTTTCTTCATAGATAAATGTGTAATGAATTTAACCCATACCTGGGGTGAGTGGGCAAAAGAAATGAATTTATGGCTTATCCAAGGGCAATAGTACGAAGTTAACACAAACTACCTCAGTTGGAATTCGAACTTGGCTCGCTAATTTCATTTTTCAAGTTGTTAAGCCTTAATTCGCTTCTCTTCTTCGGTTTATTGTGTTGCTTTGGTTATTGCAATCTTTAAACTGGATCATTCTACAAGATACTTTAAGTGTAGACATATAAAGAAAGAGAAATATATTTATAAAAAAAAAAAAATTGTTTAGGAGGGAAAAATCTGGGACGAGGGAGAAAAGATTTAAGACGAGTTCAGGTAAATCGTAGGATGCGAAAAATATTTTAAAATTTCGAATACAGGCGAGAAATATTTTAAAATTCTAATGAATGCGAGAATATTTTTGAAATCTGGAAGAGTGTGCAACAAAAAAGGTTTAAATCACAATGGGCGTGAGAAAAATTTTGGAATTCTAAGGAATGCGAGAAAGAATTTGATGTGTGAAACGGGGACGAGAAAGGTTCTTAAATCTCGAAATGATGCCATTAGAGAATTTGAAGTCTAGATGAGATGCATGAAAGATTTTAAAATATCAAAAGCAACCAAGAAAGATTTTGAAATTTCGAAGGAATGTGAAAAAGATTTCGAACTCTCGATGGGATGCAAGAAAAAAAAAAATTAAGTCTCGAAGGGGTGGTAAGAAAAAATTTGAAAAATCGAATGGTTTTGAGAAAGATTTTGAAATCTCGAAGGGATGTGAAAAAGATTTTGAAATCTCGAAGGGATGTGAAAAAGATTTTGAAATCTCAAAGAGATGGCTAGAAAGATTTTGAAATCTCAAAGTGATGGTTAGAAAGATTTTGAAATCTTGAATTGGAGGTTAGAAAGATTTTAAACTCTCCAATAGGTGGTTAGAAAGATTTTGAAATCTCGACGTGATGGTTAGAAAGATTTTAAAATCTAGAAGGGGTGATTAAAAAAATTTTGAAATCTCGAAGTCATGGCTAGAAAGATTTTGAAACCTGGAAGGGGTCGTTAGAATGATTTTGAAATCTCGAAGTGATGGCTAGAAAGATTTTGAAATCTCGAAGTGGTTAGAAAGATTTTGAAATCTCGAAGGGATAGAAAGATTATGAAATCTCGAAGTGGTGTTTAGAAAGAATTTGAAATCTGAAAGGGGTGGTTAGAAAAATTTTGAAATCTGGAAGGGTTACAAGATACATTTTGAAATCTGGAAGGAATTCGAGAACGATATTTAAATCTTGAAAGCTTTGGAACATATTAATTACTCCTGTCTTGTCGGTAGGTATTTTCATTATGTTTTGTATAGCTGCGTACATCGTCGGTAAAAATAGCATACCTCATTTGATGCAAAAGGTTTCAATGTTTGGACAAAGATATTTAGAAGCGCTGAGAATCATCCATACAATAGTATAAAGGTAATGGAGAAAGAAATGCGTATATATTCGTTAACCAATGATGCTAATATACCCGCTTTCTTTTGCGAACATCGATTCGTGGCCTTTTGGTTAGCTACTCTGGTCTGTGTGCGACGTCCATTTTTTTTTGTTTTATATATTTGTGCTTCTTTTTCATTTCTCCCTCTGAAACTATTTCGACTTCGTTTCCCCACCTTTCGTTTGTGGGCTATTTTAATGGAGGAGCGTCGCAAAGAAAACGTGCCGTGCATAGACGTGTCAAAGTAAAGGGACTTGTATTTCTCTTTGCACGTCACTTCCGGGGATTGCTGTTCAAAAGGGAATTCCCACCTCTTTTTAATTTTTTTTCCTTTCTGACTCATTCAGCGCTTTCTAAAAAAAATACTTGACATATACTATCCAATCAAAGGGCCCGTTCTGCACACACACACACACACACACACACACACACACACACACACACACACACACACACACACACACACACTATACAAGCATCTCTCTCTCCCCCTTCTCCCTCTCTCTCTAATTGACAATTTTAAAATAGACGCCCCATACTTATTTATTAAACATTTTGCACTACGTCTATCAGCTTGCGCATTCGAGGGAGACCGTGGTTCGATTCCTGCTTAATTTTTAACCAAGATTTCTCGAATGCGCAAGCCGATAAACATAATACACACTGTTTAATAAATAAAATGGGACGTTTATTTAAAATACGAAGTGTCCGCAATACGTTTAAAGTAATAAAAACGTCAGATTAGAATTAAATTTAATAATTCTATCTATCTATCTATAAACGATGTGTGGTATTTACAAGAAAAAAACCCCCCAAAAAACAAAAACAAAACAAAAAAAAAACGAAACAAAAATCCCAAAACAACAGGGATCTGATTGTAAGGTGGAAAATGTTAAAAAAAGGTCAAGCCTTATAACAACCACAATAATATTTGCAACCTTTGCCAACAGGAGAAATTAGCAATTATGACATTTCCGGATTTAATGAACATTTTGAACCAGAAATTCAAGTATTCGAGTCCTTGCATAGATATTAAGAAATTCCTCTTAAGCACATATGAGGCTGGATAAAAAAATGTACATTTCAATTATTAAAGCCCATCGATACTTTTATAATATCCTTACTTTTCTTCTCTTTCCCCTTCTTTCTCTTCTTCTCCTCCCTTCTTCACATTCTCCTCTCCGTTTATATTACAGTTACACTCAACGTCGTGCGTTTGTGTATTTATATATTTTTTTAAAAATTATATAGCGTTCATTAGTTTTTAAAAGAATAAAGCGTCCATTTGATAAAAATCGTCTGAGGATACCATAAGGTTGAAACCAAGGTAACCGATTCAACTGTTTCCTGATCTCATTCAACTCTGACCTTTTATGTATTCTATCTATCTATCTATCTATCTATCTATCTATCATGATAACGTTGTATATTTTTAGATATCGAGAACTGTATTGAGGAAATTGTATGACAAAATGAAAAAGTTTACTTGTGACGCTTTTTGTCCTTCAGGACTTCATAGGACTAAATTTGTTATGTTGATAGGACTACACATTCGCACGACAGAGAGGTGCTGGGAATGAATTTTAGAATTTTTTTTATCTAGTTGAATTCATTTAGAGTCTTTTACTTTTTCTTTGTATCACTTTTGTAAGTAGGTATTCCACACTGTGATATTAGAAGATCTGTCAGGAATAAGAAAATGTAAGAGGCAGGACGCAAATTTACTGTAGATGATCTTTCGATTGAGGCACTCTCTAGACATTTACGTCGTAGTGAATTATATTTTCCTTTGATCAGAGTAGCATTTTTTATGTCAAAATTGTGGTTAGTCTCGTTACGGTGGGCAACCAACACATTTGCTGTATTATTTTGTAGAATGTTCCTTTTATGTTCATATAATTTTTTATTTAGATTCCTTGACGTTTCTCCTGTGTATTTTGTGACAATTATTATTGGTGATGGAGTAAACTTTTCCTTCAGGTTTTAGCCTATTGTTTCGTTTTGTATTGACTAAGACTTTTATTGTTTTGGATTTAGTGGTAACAAATGTTATGTTGAGTTTAGATAGATTCTTTTCGATTGTAGATGTGATAAAATTAGTAGGCAGGATAATATATGTTTTTGATTCATTGGGTTTCTAAGGAGGGGCCTTTTTTGTTTTGGAATATTTTATGAGCCTTTTGTTCCACACTGAATATAAAATAATTAGAGTACTGGAGAAGTTTGAAAGTGTTTTCAATGAATTTCTTCCCTTCGTGTAAATAATCCGAGCTGCATATTCTTAGTGTTTTTAGGTAGAATACAGTGCTTATGTCGGATTTTATTTTTTTGTTATGATGAGAACAGAAATTTATTAGGTCGTTTTTGTTGGTTGATTTCCAGTGAACATCGAGTTTTAAACTGTTGTTAACGCGGTGTAGCTTGCTATCTAGGAATGGTAAGGAATTGTGTTCTTTCATTTCGTATGTAATTTCTATTGTCTGTACATCTTTGTTTAGTTGATCTATTAGTTCAGGTAAATCAGTATCACGAGGATATATAATAAAGAATCATCTATATAACGGTTTGACTGTTTGGGTGAAATATTTTGGAAAGGACAGGATTCGAGAAATTCTAAGAAGATGCATGCCATCACCGGGCTGAGAGGCGATCCCATTGGTAATCCAAATTTTTGTTTGTAACAATCATTATTAAATGTGAAGCAGCTTTGGTGATGAGACGGCAGCTTTTTATTATTTTAGCTGTTGGTAAAGAGCTTTATCTTTGATTGTGTTAAATGTTCTTTTAGGAGATTTAGGTATTTTTTCAACTGGGACGTTGATGTACGAGTTTTTTTTATATCTAGACTATTTTGTTGTGCGCATGTGTTGTCCTGAAAGACGAAACACGTCACAAGTAAACCTTTTCTACTTTGCCCTAAAATTTACATCAGTATATATATATATATTTAATTAATTCATCGAGTCTGATAGAAACCTCAACAGAATACAGAAAGCACTGGACGGCCGTTTCGTCCTATATTTGGGAGTCATCAGCAGTGCGCATCCACTATCGAGAATTGAAACCCTGACAGTTAGGTTGTCAAGCGAACATCATACCATGGGGGGACAGTCCTATGGTTACAGAGAACTCAGTTGAGTTCCGCCACGGAATATGTGAGCGAGCGGCGCGAAGTTGAGTCTGATTTGGAATCTCTTCGTCACCGAGACCCATTTGGAACAGTTGGTATGATGTTCGCTTGACAACCTAACTGTCAGGGTTTCAATTCTCGTTAAATATAATTAACTCTCTCTCTCTATATATATATATATATAGTCACACACAGACTGTATCAGATCTCATCAGTGTGGCTAGACATCCGATTGCTTCAAGCCGGGATCGAAACCCGACCGATTTGACATCAGTCAGAGATTCTTCCACCAAGCTATATAAGAGCGGAAGGGAAATTTTAACGTTTTTACTATGCAAATGATGTCAGTAGCTAGGAGAGATCGATTCGAGTAGAAGACCGTTACATTAGCAGCTGTCAGTATTTTATAAAATCACCCTCTCTCTCTCCGAAAGCTCAATCGAATTATTTCAAGAGCATAGTCATCCACAGACAGACTGTTTCGCTGTATCACAGCCCCTTAATGTGGCTAGACATCCGATTGCTTCAAGCCGGGGTCGAAATATATATATATATATATTGTAATCTTTCCATAATATATATATATATATATATATATATACATAAACTGTGGAAAAAGTTTACTTGTGACGCGTTTTCATCTGTCAGGACTTCATCGGACTGGATTTGTTGATTTTGTCATGACTACACATGAACGAGAGATGCTGGTAGTTTCAACATTTCAGAAGAATTACAATTTTCTCAATACTGATGGAAAAATATATAAAAATGTATATCGTTATCTCATATCATATATATTTATATATACTGTGTATATGATTACGTCACTTTATTTAGTGAGACGAGTATAGGGGTTTAAAAACTGAAATTATTACATCTTATTCATATATCACATGAATTTCTTATTAATATAAATGTTATTCATTTTAAAAGAGAAAATACTTTAATCGTTGTCCCATTTACAAGATATAGTGATTTCAGCAATTAATGTTGGGTTTTTTGTTTGTTTGTTTGTTTAATCCTACAATAGTTATTATTATAAACGTTATTTTAATTTGTTCTTGTGTTTGATTATTAGACATTGTTGTGGAGTGATTTCGCAGTGGAGGCTTGTATTTGTACTAAGTCGGTCCTAAAATAGGTTCGACGTATAAAACGTTAGTAACTTCATATAATAGGTAAGACGCACAGTAATCTAGTTGTGGTCGCTGATACTTTAGTATCCGACTAACTGTCGTCCGACATCGACTGACTGACCCCCTGAGCGACCCCTCGTTACTCTTACTACTCCTACTTATTATAGGTGGGAGAGTCTATTAACTATAGAATAGGTGTGTTCCACTATAACAAACATATATATTTATTTACAAACAATGAAATTAACATCTACCGGTCAAGATCTTTAGAAATCTTATTAAAGGAAATGCTGACAGCTACATTTTTCTTTAATAAGACTTACTATGATCTAGGCCGGTAGATGTTAATTTCACTGTTTGAATAGAATAACATAGTAATAACAAATTCAGACGATATATGAATAAGATGTAATAATTTCAGTTTTTAAGCCCCTATACTCGTCTCACTAAATAAAGTGACGTACAGTAGCATGGACAAAAAGGGACAGTAAAGAGTCGAATGTCACTTAGCGCAACAAGGGGCAGAAAGTTGTGGAGAGCCGTGATCGGCAACGTTCTAAAGCGGAAGGAAGAAGAGGAAGAAAAAAAGTTGCAGGAGGTACAGGCGCATTAACGATAAATAGTGCTGGAAATGGAATTGACGAACCGAGTTCAAAGTTCAACTAAGGCACTAATGAGAAAGGCTCACGGCCTTATCACGTTGAAACATAGGTCCTTGCGAGATCACCGAAGTTAAGCAACGTCGAGCCTGATTAGTACCTATGTGAGTGAGAACTTGGGTATATTAGGTGCCGTAAGGTTGTATGTGCGGGTGTTGTAAAGGGAAAGTTAGAAATCGGAGAGCGGAGTTCCAATTCCAATAGGGTTCCTTATATTCTCTAACGTGCAAATATCCTTGGAAAAAGTATGAATCCACGTCTTCTTTCCAAGCTAATTAATAAATTTAGTAGGACTTGCACCAGTAAGACATTATTATATCTAAAAATAATTATGGCAATTTAAAAAATATTTCAGTCGGTCAATTATGTGCCATGCGTGATACACGCTTAAGCGATCTTATATCTTCCGATACATGACTGACGAGGCAGATTTTTTCCCGCAGTAGACCAGTTGTCATTCAAGGCTATAGAACCCGGTCTGTCCTGCTATTTACCCATGGCTGGAGTGGGGAGAAGAAGAGGATTCATTTTTTACCCAAGGTTATTAGCACGTAAGTGAATTTCAGTCAGTTATATGCCATGCGTGATACATGCTTACGGTCAAATCACGCTGAAACACCGGTTCTCGTTCGATCACCGAAGTTAAGCATCGTAGAGCCAGGTCAGTACTTAGATGGGGGACCGCTTGGGAACACCTGGTACTGTAAGCCCCCAAAGTCCAACCCTTACCTCACAGTCGGTGGGGGGTGTAAACGGTAGTGTCAGAGCTATGCCGCCGGAACTTTGTTCCTGGTAGGGCCACCCAAGGCGGACAGGTCTGACACACACTCCGGCTAACAAGGGCTCTGGTGAAAATCCAAGGAGCGTCTGCATCGGTAACCGGCGGCTTCTGGTCGTTCCTGTCTCTGCGTCTGCGGGAACCCCGCGGCAAGCAAGAACGTTATCCGAGTAGGCCTGGGTACCCTACTTCTGTAATTTATCCCAAGAATCTTCTTCTCTCAACAGGAAGAAGCCGGCTCAATCCGCCCAGGGTGAATGCCGCATCAGCAGCATGCGTGATACACGCTTAGGCGATCTTATATCTTTCGATACATGACTGACGAGGCAGATTTTTTTCCCGCAGTAGACCAGTTGCCATTCAAGGCTATAGAACTCAGTCTGTTCTGCTAATTACCCATAGATGGGGGGAGAAGAAGAGGATCCATACCTTTTCCGATACGTATTAGTACGTAAGTGAATGTAATGGGTTCGACTTGGAATTCGAACTCGGCTCTCCGATTAACTCAATCCGAGCCACTATCCATTACTCCACCATGCCTTCGCATTTACTGGCTTTAAATAACCTGCAAATATTGATAAGCCGTAAAACATAAATCAGTCAATCAATCATTTGGGAAAGGCATTTGTTTTTGCAATAAAAGACAACAAAATTAATAATAATTCTGGAGTGTTATTTTTTGTTGAAATATTTTTTTTACAATTTTTTTCATTGACATTTTATGTGATATTCATGACATTTTATTGGCTTTTAATTTAAAAAAAGCCACCGCTTTTTGATGATAAATGTTTCAAAGCTTGTAAAATGTTGACACAAATTCAATAAAGTGATTACATAGTATCGTAACTTATCTCAAGTGATTTCAACTAAATTGGCGATATCCCAAAAGCAGATCACTTTGGGACTCTGCTTTCTAACAGATTATTCATCCTGAATAACTTTCCTTTTCCAACGACCTACAATATGTCTATTTTGTAAAATTTTTTCCATTATTTACAATATTCGGACTGTTATCCTCATCTTCATTGCCATATTCACAGAGTTTCGGCTGTTGTACGCTCCGGCCTTCTTCAGGTGAATGGAATTTCGAGCCGAACCCTTTATTTCGTCCGCCAGGGATAGACTGTTTTAATTCCACGTGCCATGCCTGTCACTGATGTTTCAGTTATTTCTCTTTAACTCAACTCTCCAACTTTGGGATAAAGACGTTGGTCAGACCCAGTGACTAAACCCAAAGAGTTGTGAGTTCAATACCAGGCTGCGGCAGTGGTGAGCCAAGACTTGGTGAGTTGAGTTAAAGGGAAATAACTGAGACATCCATGGAACATGGAGCTAGAACAATCTACCCCGGTGGACGAAATAAAGAGTTCGGTTCAAAATTCCAATCCCATGAAGAAAGCCGAGGCGTACAACGGCCGAAACGTTGTGAATTTGTCAATGAAGATGAGGATAACAGTCCGAATAATGCAAATACTCATAATACCTCATTTCAGAGATATAGACAAAAAGTTTTTCTATTGTGACTATATTTCGGGTTACTCAATTTTCCGTCATTTTGTAAATCGGTATTTTCGTATCAAGTTGACGATTCGTACCCAAATGTTTCTTGCAGTCCTATAGTCACATTAAAACATACAATTTAAATGTCTTCTGATGTATGAAATCTTACGGGATTTTATGCCAGAGTTTGAACTACGTTGTCAGTAGCCCATTTCAACCATTCAGCTGCCGAATCTTTTACTCTGTAGGGCCATTAAATAAGTGGCTGCACAGTCTTGGTTTTTGGTGTCAAACCCCCTTTCTCACCTTCTCATAACTAACCCAGTTAGAATTTTAAAAAAATATATAAAGAATTTACCGTATAAACTCGTGTAACGCGCGATCTCACGTATCGTGCGACCCCCAAATTTTCACATATAAAAATCATTTTATCATGTAGCTCGATTATCATGCGAGTTCATTTTTGAAAGACCAAGTTACAAAAGACTAATCTCTTTTAATCCATCTTTTTATCCCATCTTTTAGTTAAAAAAGTAAAAGAGAACGATAAAAGTATCGTAAGTAACGCTATACTCGTTGCGTAAACGCGTACAGCCATAAACAACCGAACGAGAAACAGCTGAACATCTTATAAACATAAACAATGGAAAAGATGCATATTTATATTTTATAATACGATACTAATATATGAATATTACTTGCATTATTTTTGGATAGAGTTAAGTAAAACATCAGTTTTATCAAAATCATTTTAAATACAGCTGTACTTTTTGACTACAGTAAATGGATATATAGTTTGGTCAATGGCGTAGCTAGGGACAGCAGTATTGTTATGGGACCTTACCCATAATAACATAAAGGACTATTCCATACGTAATAAATACTGCGCTTCAAGAGAAGCATGGAGTTCAATCCGAAGTCGGGCGACCGGCTGACCGGCTGATCGGTTGAACTCTCTGCCTTCGGGCGGGGAGGAACCAAAACGAGGCTACGCCGAAGGGCGGAGTCTCTTTCGGGGAGGTAAACCGACCCTGAACCCGTTTATACGGGTTCAAAGGGCATATTTTTGGCCGAGCCAACCGGCTTGGAGATCCCACGTTAAACCGGCCTTGTGCCACATGATGCCCCCGTGGCGGGGTGTGTGACTAAATACCGTTCCGTCTGAAGTTTGGAGTGAAGTCCGTCAGAGCGAGTCAGTCAGTCGAGTCAAGAGTCAGTCCGTAACAGAGTCGTGTTCAGACAATTACTACTAAACCTGATTGTTCGTACTAACACTTTTCTACCTCTCTGTATATATTCCTGTTTGTAATATATCTGTGTTATTCCATATCCGCCTTTGAGTTCTTCTTTATTGGTTCTACCTTGGACTATCACCGTGGTACAAGGAACCGGACCATAACAAGTATATACGCTAATTTTATATCTTGTGTATGATGCGATCCTCTTAAAATTATCTTCAAAATAAGGCATTAAAAATTCGCATGATACGCGAGTATATACAGTACTTAATTTTCTTAACGACAAATATGATTAAACATCGTTCCCGCAAAAAAAAAAAAAAAAAAATCGGTGTGTTAAAATGTTCAGCATTTTTCTTGACACCGCTATTATTTTAACTACCTTCACTCCTCGGCGATATTTTTTTTTGTTTTAAAAGGCGAGGATTAGAATTTTATTAAAAACTAAACATATTAACCGGAGTTTATGCATTTTATTTTTATACTTGAGAATTTACAACAAAAATAATAAACATTATTTATTTATTTGATTGTTCATTGGAATCGTTTGGAAAACATAAGCTAATGGCCAATTAATTCTAACTTTATAAAATGGTAAATGATTTTATGATAAGATATGATAATAAATAAATGATATATATTATAATATTTATGATAAGATATAATAATAAATAAATCGTATATATTATAATATTTATAAGATATAATAATAAATAAAACATATATATTATAATATTTATGATAAGATATAATAATAAATAAATCATATATTATAATATTTATAAGATATAATAATCAATCATATATTATAATATTCATAAGATATAATAATAAATGAATCATATATATTACATTTACGATAAGATATAATAATAAATAAATCATATATCATAATATTCATGATAAGATATAATAATAAATTATATATATTATAATATTCATAAGATATAATAATAAATAAATCATATATATTATAATATTCATGATAAGATATAATAATAAATGAGTCATAGATATTATAATATTCATGAAAAGATATAATAATAAATAAATCATATATATTATAATATTTATGATAAGATATAATAATAAATAAATCATATATATCATAATATTCATAAGTCATAGATATTATAATATTTATGATAAGATATAAAATGGTAAATGATAAGATTTCATTATATTTGGTTTACATATTTTTATAATTTAGTAAATTTTTATAAATTTATGAATAAACAATGTTTTCATATGCATTCCCTTATAAATCGGTAAATGATAAATATTGCCTTCTATTAGTTTTAATATAATTCTATTAGTTTTTAGGATGTTGTAAATAAACAACCTAATATATAGTGTTTAATTTTTGGTGTAAATTCTCAAGAAAGAAAGTATATAAATTCACTTTCATATGTTTAGATTTTATTAAAATTCTAATCATCGTTTTTTAAAGCAATGGCCATTGGCGAAGAGTGAAGTTAGTTTAAAAAGCGGTGTCATGGGAAAAACCTTCCTTCTGTGATGTCATTTTTTATGGGCATGAAAATTAAACATTGCTAACACTTTTTTTTCAGTTTTGCATATAGTAATGTTGTACATAATAAAATAGCACTTATTTTAAGATATTTATCTTCATATCACTTTAAACGTTATTTAGACTCCATTTATTTATTAAACAGTATAGTTATTTAATTTCGTCTACTTGCCTAAATAGTCGAGGGATCGTATTAAAGAAAAATATGCGGTCTTCGGCAGGGTTCGAACCTGCGTTCCTCTGGGCAGAGACATCTGATATGCCTTAACTGACACGGCTACGGAGTAGCTATGCCGATCGAGCTGAGTCTGAAATATGCTTTTAAGTGCCCTTAATGCGCATATATAGCACACTAGTTCCAAGTGTGATCTGTGACAAGAGACGACAAGATTAACTTTAATCGCATCACTGGTCATAACAAGTTAGCCTAATTTTTCCCCAAAGCCAATAAAAATTTATATATAGTCTGAATAAGAATAAATAAGAGCAAAAAGTTTTCAGATTCAAAATTAGTGCTTAGCTCAACATAAGAAACATGTTTAATGTTACTGTTCCATAGATAATAATGACATCACTACACTACGTGGCTTTCCTCTGTCTTGTTACAAATATTTTCATGGTAATTGTTCCGATGAGAATTTTTTGCTGGTGTCTCGCCCCCGCTGTTCATCTCGAGTTCCTCGACAAAATCCAGAGACGGATATGCAATGTGATAGGTCCTGATCTATCATCTCGACAACAGTCACTTTCTCACAGACGTGCTGTGGCCTCCCTCTGTGTTTTCTACAAGTATTTTTAGGGCAACTGCTCTGACGAGCTATTTACACTGATACCTCAACTGCATGAATTTAAGCGTGCTACTAGGTTGGCGTCTCGGTCCCACCCTTTCATTGTCGAAACGGTTAAATGTAGCTATCTCTTCTACTATCAACAGTTTCTTCTCTCGCACCTTCTGTAAATGGAACTCCTTTCCTACCACTTTTCCCTGATAGCTATAATCTTCAAATATTCAAATGTAATGTCAATCGACATATTTTGATGCCTTGATCTTGATCCCCGTCCTTGTCTATATCCTTTCCTCAAACACCGCTCTTTACTCTTGCTCTCACTCTCTGTAACCCTTTGCGTGCTAGTGGCACTCCCGCCTTGTTTGGGGTGAAATGCTTGAAAAAAAAGAAAAAAAAAAGAAAAAAAGAATTTAAGCGTGCTACTAGATTGGCAGTTAGGTATTACTGTTTTACTGTTGAACCGCCACTTTTATTCTAACAGTTTCCTTTCTCGCATGTCTCACCTGTGGAGCTTCCTTCCCATTTCTTGCTTCCCTGCTACTTACAATCCTCAAAAATTAAAATTAAATACAATGCCAATCACTATCTTTCGCCTTCCTGAACACTGATCCTTCATTGCCCTTTCCTCACTTCTCTTTCACTCTCTGCAACCCCCTGCGTCCTAGTGGCATTATCGTATTGCTTTGGGAGAGTGGTGTGTGTGATATGAAAAAAAAGAAATAAAAAGTAAGTAGAAAACAGTGTTCAAACGAGAATTTATTCTTTCTTTACTCGAATCAAATGAAAACTTTTTTTCTGTGCTAAGCTGAATCCACGTGATCACTAAACTACAGCATTTTAAAGTTATTTTTTTCTCAGTGTCATTTTAAAACTTGTGGTTCATGGTTTTTGTTGGTTCAGTGGGTTTAGCTTAAAGTTAGAGATTAGGTTAGCTAAATTTTAAGGGTTTAGTCAGCAAATGAAAACAACTAAAAATTAGAATTTCTATTTTTGTTTTTTTGCAATTAGCCCAGATTCAATCAAAAAATAATTCAACTTGAGATTCTGGTACAAAGTGAGAGAGATCTGAAAGTTCCTTGACCGTCCGTATAGTGATGACATTGTTTAAAAGAAGTGCGTGCGCGGCTAATGATTATTGATAATGATACCCAACTTAGTGAGTCAACTGCAAGAAGATGGATTGCATGGTTGTCAGCAAAATGGACAGACCAACATGCAAATTACACACTGGAGATGCCAAAATTACACAATTACAATTTAAATATCTGGGTAGTATTTTAACAGCGGACAGAAAATGCGACATTGAAATCCGAAGGCGTATTGGGATAGCCAAAGATACATCCCAGAAGTTAAGCAAAGTATTAAGAAACTGAAAAATTCTGTTAGAAACAAAGAAAAGAGTATTGAAATTTTATGTAATATCAGTCCAGCTATATGGCGGTGAAAGCTGGACTAGTAAGAGAAGGAAGAGAAATGTGGTTCTACAGAAGGATGCTGAGGATACCATGGACCGAACATGTGAGCAACGACGCAGTTTTAGAGAAAATGGAAACAAAAAAGGCACTTAACACCAGCAAGAGACAGTTGAAATTTTTAGCGTACATGATTAGGAACGAGGGCTTGGAAAATTTGAAACTCACAAGACAGATTGAAGGCAAGAGAAACAGAAGAAAACAACGCATAACCTACCTAGTATGCTTAGTGTAAATTGATGTGCAGCAAGGTTTAGGGAGATAACAAAAAAAGACAATATTTGTTAAGAGCTATAAAGGATAGGTCATTGTGAAGGGCCATGAATAGACGTGGCTTATAGACGAAGTTTCAGTTGGCATTGACGGTAGACCCAGAAAGAAAACTCAAAGAACAAGGTAGTCGATGATATCGAGAATAAAGGACTAAACATGAATTATGTGAAGACAGAATGCAAGATTGTCAGCAAAAGGGACAAATCCACATTTGGTTTACTTATCGGGGACGTAAAAAAAAAGAAAAGAATGGAAATGTAAATATTAGGTTGGTGCAAAAATAATGACGTAATAATATCGTTTATTTAACGTATTTTTTAACGTCAAAAAACGACATTATTACGTCATTATTTTTGCACCAACCTAATATTTGTGTAGAATCGTAACAGACAGCATAAGGTGTGACACGGAAATCTAAAGCAATGTATGTTTAGCGAAGGATGCTTTTCATGAACTGAGTAAAGTATCACCGAATATCCTTAGAGATTAAAAAAAACTTTCTGAATTTCGTTGTAAAGTCTAATTCGCTATATAGGAATGAATATTGAGAAATGTTCTCATAGATGAAGAAAAGAATAAATGGATTGCAGACAAAACATTACGTCTTTGGATCAGCCCTGATCGCAGTACAAAGAGAGGTAGTATAAAAACAGGAATTACTTTAGCACCCCCAAAAAAAAACCCAACAAAAACAAATAACAGACCCCCAAAAAAAAAACCAAACAAACAGAAAGAAGTGGAGAGCCATGATCACTGCTATTCCCACAAAAGAAAAATGTCCGAAACCAAGTGAATGCCGTGGGGAACTTGTCAAACTGAGATTCTTAAACGGTTTTATCAGGCTTTTGGTTGACGTTTTTCTAAGTCGAACACAGGAAGATGTGGAGTGCCATCGCTGTATAAGAGTAAGTATCGTTGCCGATACAGTGAGTAACACAGGCGATTCCATTATTAATTAGATCACGTGATCATGAACGATTTGGTTTGGTTTGTTTCGATTTACGGCATATCAAGCTCAGTGGGTTATTTAATGCCGACAAAATTTTTATTGCTGCTAATATTTTTAGTCAAAAATCTATTTCTGGTAATATTTTTCCTTTGAAAAATCTATTTCTGGTAATATTTTTTCTTCAAAAAATCTATTTCTGGTAATATTTTTCCTTCAAAAATGTATTGCTGGTAATAATTCTTTCCGCAAAGTATTGCTGGTAATATTGTTTTTTTTCAAAAATGTATTGCTGGTAATAGTTTTTCTTACAAAAAATTATAGCTGGTAATAACTTTTTACAAAGTATTTCTGGTATTAAAACCTATTTTTACACTTTCATAGTGTTTTTACCCCAGTTTTGGGGTTAACTATTTGCCTATAGCTGGAACCCTAACAGGTGCCACCACCCCGGGTCAGGGTGGACGCTCGTCAAAACTTCTTGATCAGAGTCAAAACCTCTTGATCGGAGGCCTTGCTGCTGGGCGTAGTTTATCGTCTTACCCAGGACGGTGATCATGAAGGAAGTGAATAAATAGGAAGCAGCGTGATGACTATGTGATCACCGTTCGCTCTTCTTGTCTATCCACTATTGCTGTACGTTCACTCTTTCTACTCTATTACTATACAGATTACGATTCTCTTCTGATCATTATACTATTTGACGATTACTACTTGAACAAGTATTACTAGTGCAGATATTATTAGAAGTTGTTACTACTAGTACCGGCGTCTACGAAATCTCGAATATAACGAGCATTTTTGGAAATGATTACGAGCTTTCGCTTGACATAGCAAAAGTGACAAGCGAAGCCGTCCAACATCATAAAAGCCATGATTACTGAAGTCCTAAACGGACATGGTACAAGGTGACAGAGATCTGAAAGTTTCTTGATTGTCTTTATAGTGATTGTATTGTTCAAAGGAAGTGCGTGCGCGGCTAATGATATTGATAATGATACCCAACTTACTGAGTCAATCTGCCAATATGTATTCCCACGTTTAGACATATTAATTATTATACTGTTTTGTAAAGCTGTGTTGGAACGGCTCTGTGAACTTTACGATGACTGATAAATTAGATGTATACAATGTTTTTTTTTTTCCACAAATCGGAATCTTTGAAATAATTTATCAGGCTTTTGCTGGTCTTTTAAATGTTGAACGCATGTATGAAGAGCGATATATTTCAAAACCGATCGACTATCGATCCCAGATGATGAGCGTTTGTTGGCGGACAATCGACGGCAGAAAACCAGAGAATATGGAAAAGGTCGCTGCGTGCCTTACCAAGGAGACTATTTTTTATGAGACTATGGCCAAATTGAAGTAATATATAAAATATATTATTTACTGGAATGACGGTAAATATTTTTTTATGTTTCTGATTTAGCGTGTAAAAAAATGGGTCGACTTATTAAAAATATGCGGTACATAACACGGTAAGATTATTCTTCGGATATTTACTATGTATACCCCCCCACCAAAAAAAAATAAGGGTACCCCAGAAAAATATGCTTCTATGGAATCAGTATTTGATCAACAAACCTTTGAATGCGGATAGAATCAGTAATGTAACAGTTAAAGTAGACTTTAGCCTATAAGAACTGGCCAATCAAGCACGGTGGTGGGTGGTGATCTAAAATAAAGTCGTGGAGAGCCATGATCACCCCCATTCTCACAATAGAAAAATGGCGCAAACCAAGTGAATGTTGTGGCAAACTCGTCAAACTGAGACACTTGAAATGTTTTATCAGGCTTTAGGTTGACGTTTTTCTAAGTCGAACACAGGAAGACGTGGAGTACCATGATCACTCAAGTCCTAAACAGACACGGTACAGAGTGAGAGAGATATGAAAGTTCCTTGACTGTCCGTATAGTGATGGTATTTTTCAAAAGAAGTATCCCAGAAAAGTATGGTTCTATGGAATCAGTATTTGATCAACAAAACAGAAAGGCAGATCGAGTCAGCAACTAAACAGTTAAAATAGAATTTAGCCTATAAACACCGGCCAATTAAGCAGGGTGATGGTCTAAAATAACCAAAGAAACTCAGTACAAACATATTTGGATTCTGCTTTAGGCTTTTAAAATGTGGTCCGAATATATGTACATGACCCGATCAACCAGCGATCCAGTTAACAAAAATCAGCTATTTGCTTTACACGCTGAATGCTATGAAAATCAAACCTTGGAATATCAATATGAATTGCTCACAGGAGATGATTTCACCTCCTTTTGAAAAGAAGCCCCTAATATCAACACGGGTCGTTAACGACTATTTCCTTTCTGAGTTTTATTGCCTGGAAGCTCTCTTTGAATTCGTTCGATTCCCAAACACTGGCCGATTATTTTTTTTTTTTAAAAAGAATTCACTCGATTTCTTTTTTACTTTATGCAATGCCGTTTCTCTCAAAGGAGCACAAGTAGCATCTTTCCCTTTTAGATAAACCTGCACGCTCATATTTTTTCATGTTTTCCAAGAAAAAATATTGATTGCCTGGAATATTATTCCGTGTCCAAGTAATATAATCCCCCTTCTCTCCGAGTCTCATTAATTTCTTTCTTTCTTTCTATTTCATTCTGTTCATATCTATCTATCTATCTATCTATCTATCTATCTATCTATCTATCTATCCTGCTAATTTTCTTTCTCTCTATCTATCTATACACTTTACTCATTGTCTATCTGCTCACTTTCTATCTATCTATCTATCTATCTATCTATCTATCTATCTATCTATCTATCATTAGTCCTGGATATGGCGATAAACTTCATCCGTGAGCAAGGCCTCTGATCGGAACATTGGAGTTTTAAGGCGCAAATTAATTACAGTTGTTCTCATGTTCACCCTGACCCGGGGTGGTAGCACCTGTTAGGGTCACTTCTTTGGGCAAATATTCCACCCACCCACGAAAAAATAAAACACTATGAAAATACATAACTACATGTCTATAATAAAAATAACAGCAATATGTTTTTATATTAAAATTACCAGCAATACTTTTTATAGTAAAATTACCAACAATACGTTTTATCTCTAGCTGTAGGCATACGATGGCGCTCAAAATATATTTAGTCGAAGCCATGAGAGTGCGTAGAAATATTTGGCCTTAAATAATCCAGAGAGGTGCTGATATGATGCTAAATAAAATCAACTAAACAAGCAAATCTGAATATTTAACGTGCGAAATTCATTATTTAGTAGCGAGATTTAATTAGGCAAGATCCGAAGATTTTTCATCATACTGCAAATGTATATCGGAGGTTTATTTATATACACTTATTGTTTAATTTCACAAGCATCAAATTTACCTTGGTTTACAAGAATATGTTGATTATATTTGCATTTAATTTTGGTACTTTATGTTACGTTATTTAAGGTCAACTCATATAATATACGCAATATATATACTCTGCTCATTATCTATCTATCTATCTATCTATCTATCTATCTATCTATCTATCTATCTATCTATCTATCTATCTATCCACTCTTCATTATCTATCTATCTATCTATCTATCTATCTATCTATCTATCCACTCTGCTCATTATCTATCTATCTATCTATCTATCTATCTATCTATCTATCTATCTATCTATCTATCTATCTATCTATGTGGATAGCCAGAAAAGTTCATAAGCTGACACTGAAGGGGTGAGACTATAGTTGTGAAATCTTGCATGAATTAAAACTCTTCTTATTGATAACTGCATTGTATCTTTCCAGGTAAGCTGACGCCTGCTTACACAAAGACGACAGATCATTATGTTGGTAAAAAGAGCCATCAACGGCAGATATGACATCATCATAACTGCGATACTGTTCCTAGCCAAGTGTTTTTTTCTGGTAGTCGAGTCAGAAGAATAGAATATTTAGATCTTGGTATTAAATAACCCACAGATGTCGATATGCCGTCAAACAAAATAAACCTAGCCAAACTAATCAATTTCGAAAGACATGTGAGTAAATTGCAAGGTACTCATGGGGAAAAACTACCTGCATACGTATTTACACAAATACTCTTAGTATGTGAGCTGTAGAAAAAGTTTTTTCCCCCAGTTGCAATTTCCCCATTATGGGCATTATTATATACATGATATAACACCTTATTTCACGGATGGAACGGAATAGTTGAAAGGAAAGAAATAACAAACATGCTTTGTTCTCAAAGAGAGTTTTATACCGCTAAGTCATACACAAAATTATATTTACATCTGTACCACGCAAAGAAACTATAACATATATCTACACAACAAGCGGTGTGAAAATTAAACGAAAAGATATAGTCTTACTTATAATAATTCCCAACGGAAATTGATCTGCCGGAGATACTTCTATGTTTCTGGAGAATCAATATTTAGGATTTCAGATTCGAGCGGGTCGGATGAGCCAGTTCAAAGACACCATAACGCACAGCTGTCATTGAAACCAAGGACTTGATTACTGGAACATTGTCCTGATGAAATAAAACTCCTTTTGTCAGTTTTTCTGGACGTTTGGTTTTCATAGCCTTTCGTAAATGCATCAGCAAAAGTTGACATAGTACTTTCCATTGATAGTGTGGCCTTTTGTATGCCAAAAAACTGAGGCCATCACCTTCCATGCAGATGAAATGACCTTGGTCTTCTTTGGAGCAGGTGAGGATGACTATATCCATATATATATAGTCAGTCTCCTGTCATCTATCACCATGTGATTAACACAATCAATGTTTACCTCAGTGGTAGCAGTTGGAGGACTTCTAGCTCTTGCGTCACTTTCAAGACTCTCTGTTCCTCTCCTAAATTCAACTGCCTACTTTTGCACTGCTGATAAAGCTGGAGTGTCATCCCCTAATGTAACAACCATGTCAACATGAATGTTCTTGGAGTCTAAACCCTTTTTCTGCATGTACTTGATAATACCACAATGTCAAATTTTGTCCATTTTTAACAGAGGTCTCTACTAGTTACTTTTGAAGTCTTCTTTGAACAGTCTAATGCCCGTTTATCTGGAAATAAACAATTTAGTTATTAATAAGAAGACTTGAAATTAATGCTTCTAATGTATATTAAGTCTCTTGTTTTCAACATGTAGGTGCTGGAAACTTTTGCACACATCTAATATTAACAAAGGTTACCTGTCATTCTGATAAACAACATAATAATATATCTTTTTTTGTCTGGTTTTTATTGTACAGGTACTGCATTCATATGTCTAATGCTGAAGCTTTTGATCTATGAGGGACGACTGAAAAATTCATAGGCTGACTAAGATGGAATGTGATAAGATGAGGTTTAATTTTCAACATAGCCCCCCCTTGCAGTCCACACACTACTTCCATTGGTGTTGCAGTGCTTGGATCCCATTGATGAAGAAGCTTTCATTCATTGTTGGTCAAAAAAGTCATCAATGGTAGATATGACATCATCATCACTGTGTAACTGTTTCCAGCCAAGTATTTTTCATGTTGAGGACAGTCAGATGGATCCAAATCAGGAGAATACGGATGGTGATCAGTTCAAAACTAGTCATGCACAGCAACCATTGAAACCAAGTACTTATGTGCCGGAACATTGTCCTGATGAAACAAAACTCCTTTCATCAGTTTTTCTGGACGTTTGGTCTTGATAGTATTTTATAACTGCTTCAGTAATTTGGCATAGTGCTCTACATTGATGGTGTGGCCATTTTGATATATATTCAATATACACAATGTCTTTTGCATCTCAAAAGACTAAGGCCATTATGTTCTCTGCAGATGAAACAACATTGGCCTTCTTTGCTGCAATTGAGAAGGGGATGTTTCCATTGCAGAGATTGTCTCTGGCTCAAAGGGGTGAACTAATTATTCATCCTGGGTTAGTTTTGTGACCAAGTAAATGGTTAAGTAATAACAAAAACCAGGTTTGCATTTATATCGTATATTAAACAGTAAGTACACCAGAAGAGTATTACACGACTAGTGAGAGTGTAACGAATGAACTAGCGCCCAATCTATTCACAGTTCACTGTACACTGTTCCCCGAACCTTCTCTCTTACTAAACATATAGTAGGCGGAAGAGTCTAACGTGCTTAGAGGGAGAACACCACAACCGTTAGTTAACGTTCAATGAAACCAACTGGATCTGTTTCAAATAATATCAAATTTTACCGTGTTGGGATCAGCCTGTGTACTTTTCATCAGGTATCAGAAGACGTAGCACTCACCCAGCAGAAAACTTTGTCATGCCATGTTCATTGGATAGAATATTCACAAACGTGTCACGGGATATGCTGATAGAATTGGCTATTTGATTTATAGTCATCCATCACCATGTGGTGAACATGACCAATGTTTTCCTCTGTGGGATAGGTTGCAGGACGTCCAAACCTTCATTGAACTGCCCACACTTGCACTGGAGCGCCATCCGCTAATGTAGTAACCATGTCAGCATGAATATCCTTGGGGGATAAACCACTTTTCTGCAGGCAGATTGTAACACCACGATGCTAAATTTTGTCCATTTTCAAGAAAAGTTGTTACTAGTTACTTTTGAAGTATTCATTGCAGAGTCAGATGTCAGTTTACCTAGAAAGAAACAATGCAGCTATTAATATAAAGAGTTGAAATTAATGCATGCAAGATTTCATAGCTCTAGAATGACTCCTTCATAGTCAGCCTATGAACTTTTCGGTCTACCATCCTGAATCTGCTTATGGATTAGGAGTTCGAGATCATGGGATCTAATCATAATTGATTATCATAATTAATTAAATCTAATTAAGACGTCCTGATCCGTTATAATTATATAGAAAGATACACAACATGACTTTGTATTACTGTATTGCTTGTTGATCTATTGTTTTTTGTATTTAGCCGAGCTCCACACAAAGCGGGATGTGGCACAAGGCCATTTTAACGTGGGTCTTTCCGAGCATGTAGGCTCGGGCAAAAATTCCCCCGTATACACGGGGATGGGTAGCTGTCTACCTTTCCAAACGAGATACTGCCCTTCGACAAAGCCTCCTCTAGGTCCTCACTGCCCAAAAGCAGAGAGTTGGACAAGCAGTGCATCTCAAACTCAGAGGTTTGAATGTTCTCAATTTGGTAGGGGTAACAAGACTTTCTCACCACCTATATATATATATATATATATATATATATATATATATATATATATTAAAGTTTTTTGTGACGCGTTATGCCTCAATCTAGCCGAAATCATCTATATTCCTTTTCTTTTTCTCTCTTTTTTTGTCCCTGAATATCCCATACTGTGACGGTATAAAATCTACCAAGAATGATGATATATTGTAAGAGCCTGGACACAAATTTACCATGTCTGAACTCTCAATCAAGGCACTTTCCAGACATTTTTGTCTTCGTGGATTATTTTCTCTTTTAATCAAAATAGCATCCCTTATCTCTTTAAATCAAAATAGCATCCCTTATCTCTTTAAATCAAAATAGCATCCCTTATCTCTTTAAATCAAAATAGCATCCCTTATCTCTTTAAATCAAAATAGCATCCCTTATCTCTTTTAATCAAAATAGCATCCCTTATCTCTTTAAATCAAAATAGCATCCCTTATCTCTTTTAATCAAAATAGCATTTTAATCAAAATAAAATAGCATCCCTTATCTCTTTAAATCAAAATAGCATCCTTATCTCTTTAAATCAAAATAGCATCCCTTATCTCTTTTAAATCAAAATAGCATCCTTATCTCTTTAAATCAAAATAGCATCCCTTATCTCTTTTAATCAAAATAGCATCCTTATCCTTTAAATCAAATCTTTTAATCAAAATAGCATCCCTTATCTCTTTTAAATCAAAATAGCATCCCTTATCTCTTTAAATCAAAATAGCATCCCTTATCTCTTTAAATCAAAATAGCATCCCTTATCTCTTTAAATCAAAATAGCATCCCTTATCTCAAAATTTTAAATCAAAATAGCATCCCTTATCTCTTTAAATCAAAATAGCATCCCTTATCTCTTTTCAAAAATCCCTTATCTCTTTAAATCAAAATAGCATCCCTTATCTCTTTTAATCAAAATAGCATCCCTTATCTCTTTTAATCAAAATAGCATCCCTTATCTCTTTTAATCAAAATAGCATCCCTTATCTCTTTAAATCAAAATAGCATCCCTTATCTCTTTAAATCAAAATAGCATCCCTTATCTCTTTTAATCAAAATAGCATCCCTTATCTCTTTTAATCAAAATAGCATCCCTTTAAATCAAAATATCTCTTTTAAATCAAAATAGCATCCCTTATCTCTTTAAATCAAAATAGCATCCTTATCTCTTTAAATCAAAATAGCATCCCTTATCTCTTTAAATCAAAATAGCATCCCTTATCTCTTTTAATCAAAATAGCATCCCTTATGTCAAAATTGTGGTCAGTTTTGATACGGTGAACAGCCAATGCGTTTTCTATGTTATTTAAAACCTTTCCAGTTTGTTGTATTTTTCTAAATACAGTTTGCTGATATATAAAATTATACAAAATCACACACACACACACACACACACACACACACACACACACACACACATATATATATATATATATATATATATATATATATATATATATATATATATTACTACGGCCACTTACGTTTAAAAAGTTAAAATATAAAAACAACTCGTCGTCTAAAAGACGCCCAGGTTTACCATTTCACAGAGGGAGAATTCAGTGCATAGTCAAATACACTGTTTCGGAATGACCAATGACAAATGCCAATATACAAAATAACAAGATTTAATTACAACTGGATGTCACATAAAAAACAAAAAAACATTTAGATATGAGAATGCATGGAAAGATGTGTGCTATACATTTCTGCGTGGAAAGATGCATGTGTTATTTTATGAGGGCAAAAGTTGAAACAAAAACCTTGCTTCCGTTTTTCTTCTGACATAAGATTAAAATTTTCTTTTTTCTCTCTCTTTCTCTTATTATTCTCTTTGCCTCATTTAATTTCAATCCATTTCCTTCGCTCAAGTAGCGGTGTCCTTTGATCTATTTCTCTTACTTCAACGTTGTGTTCATTATTTGGTCATTTAGTTTCTGCGCTACAGAAATCGTACATTTGGTTATGAAGACTCAGTAAGTCATAGATTTAGCTGTGCAGAAATAATGTTTCGGGTTCCTTTGCTCAATTAATTATACATCACATATGCGTTTCTTAGGTGATGGTCACGTTTCGCCATTCACCTATGCCTTAATGTAAGCTGCATATTGTTAAGTTAAATTGGAGTTCGTCTCGTCGTGTGATCTCTCTTGCTTGACTGTAAAGGACTGAAAGGGCTGTTCGTACATAAACGCGTCGCACTGAAGTACAATTTGCTTTTTTTGACGGCTTCATAAAAGTTTTTTTTTGTCTTGTGATTGAGTTGAGCTTTTAAACCCTTTATTGGACCATGAAATTTAAAAAAAATTTATGCCAATTATTTAATGCGAAAATTTGTGGATGTCGACAAAAAACCTTTAACTCATGTCTATGGTTTAATAAATTTTCATTATTTAGAAACTTGATAATGTGTAGTTTTCCATGTAGGTATAAAGGGCATGGGTCATCCCAGGTTTTACAAGTTCTTGTTCTATTTATTATTTTCCATTTTACTTTTGGTGTTTTATTCATTTCTTTTAAATGCCAAAAGTATTTCTTTAGGGATGTCTGATTTCTATTTCTAATATTATTGAAGGAGCTTTTGTGTTGTCTCCATCTAATTTTAAATTCATATTTCTTAGAACCTGTGTATATCATTTCAGTGTTAGGACTCTCAATGGATGAGATAGTGCATTGGCATAAGACAGATTTTATGCGGCATTTATTTTTCAACGGACAGTCTTCAGGGATTCTACAATCACATAATTTTTCATTATTTTTGTCTAATTTTAGTTTAGGGTTTTTATTAATACTATTTTGGCATGTGTGTTTTACCAGGATTTTATTATTATGTTAGGATCAACTTTTGTATTGAACACTGTTTTTTAAAAATAAAAACAAAAATGCATGCATGTCTGTATGTATCAAATTTTAAAGACTGGGTTAAGAATTTGTTAGCACTAAGAAAAATTGAAGATCCCGACTGACGAACCCAAATGCTGACGTGAGGTTGAAGTGGATGAAGAAAGTCGGTATATAGTGGATACCGTTGCTTCCAAGACAATGTGAATACCTGGGCTAAAGGAAAAAGAGCACTCAGACCATGTGGCAGTATCAATGCAGACATGTCAGGGTTTATCTGCTAAGAGTGTTACTGTCAAACGCAGGCATAACCACTCACCAGCGTAGGCATACTGACAGGCTATCAAAAAAACTATGAGGTATTCTATGACAACAATCAGTTTTGGATGGGGAGGGAAAAAATTTACAAAAGTCGATCTGGCCTAACAAATCGGGATCATCTTGCGGCCCAATACTTTGATTGGTGTAGTTCATAATCTTGTCAAATAGCTGAATTCTTGATGCTTCGCTAGGGCTATCAAGGGTGTTTTTATCGTGATACCAACACTAAATGGATTGCCAACCAAGGCTCAGAGAGGCTCCATTCACCCTCCCCTAAGAGCAGGTTTGAATTCAGAGTTTTCCTTCTCCTAGACCAGTTGCCATCCAAGACTATAGAACCCTGTCTGTTCTGCTATTTACCCATAGCTGGAGGGAGAAGAAAGGGGATTCACACCTTTCCCAAGGGTGTTAGCACGTAAGTGAATGTAATGGATTCGACTGGAATTCGAACTCGGCTCTCCGATTCCTCAATCCAAGCCGCTATCCATTACTCCACCGTGACTGTGGAAATGTATATAAGTCACTTGCTGGTTTCAAAATCATTGTTGATCTCATCATCGACAATAACATAACATTAAAATATCAGCGATAGTCATACTCGTTTAAGGAGTAAACAAGCAACATGTATGAGTTTCTTTCTTTTATTGTTGTTGACCCAATACAAGGCCTCGGTGACTGTTGTGGCGTCTTCCCTCTAATAAGGCTATTGTGGACTCTTCCATTTACTATAAAGTTAGTAGGAAAAGTAGGCCTCGGGGGAACAGTGATCTAACTGAACGCTGGTCAACTGACACACATTCCCAAGTCGTGTAATGATAATTTCTAGGATGATGGCAAATGAGTCAGATGAAAAGTTTTCATCACTCCTCGTGTATGTAAAATCAACCCTCATATGTATATGTTTCTTATTAAACATTGATGTGTTTTGGAACAAGGTCACAAGAGCAGAGGTCGTAGTAAGTATCGAGCTCACTACACGATAATTATAGGACTTCATCTGTGAATATTTGCATTCTGTTTAGACATACATCGTTGTGCAACTTTAAGTTTGATCCTTCCTATCTATCTATCTATCTATCTATCTATCTATCTATCTCAATTTGTTCATATCAGTCTGTTCATATCTATCACAGTCTGTGCATATCTATCTATCTATCTATCTATCTATCTATCTATCTCAGTCTCTTCACATCTATCTCAGTCTGTTCATATCCGTCTGTTCATATCTATCTAGGCCTGTTCATATCTATCTATCTATCTATCTATCTATCTATCTATCTATCTATCTATCTATCTCTATCTATCTATATATATATCAGTCTATCTATATCAGTCTGTTCATATATATCTCAGTCTGTTCGTATCAGTCTGTTCATATCTATCTCAGTCTGTTCATATCAGTCTGTTCATATCTATCTATCTATCTATCTATCTATCTATCTATCTCACTCTTCACATCTATCTCAGTCTGTTCATATCCGTCTGTTCATATCTATCTCAGTCTGTTCATATCTACCTTAGTCTGTTCGTATCTATCTA
>CAHIKZ030005067.1:1315000-1347500 GCA_903632075.3 Acanthosepion pharaonis
ACGTTTGTTGTTTCACCTAAGTGGATCGTCAGGGAAGGTTGGAAGCCTGACGATCCGCTTAGGTGAAACCTAAGTAGGATCCATGACGATCCGCTTAGGTGAAACCTTGGTAGGTTTGTCTTGCTCTCTAGGTTTAACTAGGTTTGGTCTACTCATTGTATTGAGCAATTTATTTAGTTATTTTGGGTACTCGCATCGGGTTTTTTTTTTGGGGGGGGGGCTTGAACTCGTATGCTGGACGATTATTTTCGGTTAACGTACATGTTCTTGGTTCTTTCTTTTTTTAACTTTTTTTTCCTTTGGTGTTTGGCTTTTTTATTTGCAAATCAATATACCGAAGGTTTTCCGAGCGAATATAGTTTTTCTTATATTCTCATAATATATATATATATATATATATATATATATATATATATTTATTCGTGTCTATGAATCGAAGCGCCGAACCAATGTACCGTTGGCAACCATCTCATTATTCTAATATTCCACATGAAAGAACGTGTGTGTGTGTGTGTGTGTGTGTTTGTGTGTTTGTCTGTATATATATATATATATATATATATATATATATATATATATATATATATTGATGCATGTTTCATTAAATAATATAGACAACTTTTGTCTATTTATTTTATGCAAATTCCTTTCATATTGTCTGGTAAGCTTAATAACATTATCATTGAAAGACGAAAGAAAATCACCATATTGATACATATTTTTTAATCCTATTTAAGCTTTCGGCTTACATAAGTCATCATCAAAGATGACAATTACTTTACAATATATTAAACAATACGCGGACATAACAATAATGATCGTCTTTTTTTCTTTGCATGGAAGATTTCCAAGCAACTACAGACTCGTGCATACATGACGCTGGAAGCGAAAATCACACATGACCACGCGAGAGTGAAAACGAGAAGTGTTAAGTATGGGAAGCCGTTGGTATAAAGCAGTAGCTTCTGTTATCAATTACAGGCATTTAAGAAAATTTATGGAGTTTTCATAGTTTATTTTGTTCAGGTTAGGTTTCAACTGTTTTATGTATATAGCTTCAAGAATTTTTAGTTTTTGTTTATTGTTTTTATGTTTAAGTATATTTCTGATTTCAACAAGGATTTTCCGAAATTGTGTATGTGGCCAGACATGTTGTTTTAAATGCCTAAAAATGTTAGAATTATCATTCAAATGTAAAGTCAAACGTCGTGAATTATATATATATATAATTTTTTCACTTACTTCAAACGTTATTTTTAGTGGATACTAGTATTTGAGTAGACACTCCGTTTTTTAAGCAGTGTTTATTTCATTCATCGTCCCCTCAAGAAAACTTGAAGAAAATGTGCACCCCCCCTGCCACCCCGGCAGGATTTTCTTTATTAAGTTTCCTCGAACGTGTAGACCGATAGGCGATAAATGTTTAAAAAAAATACCGAACTAGTCTCAAATGTGACTGTCCACTAAAAATACCGTTTGAAATAATAAAATTGTATTCATCTGAAAATTAATAATTTTCATGATGAACACAACAATTTTGTCTTAGAAAAATATTTAGGCATTACAATAACTTAGTTACCTCCCTTGACTTTTGCCCTTGTGCCTACGTAAATAAAGTTTAAAATTGTACGGTACATAAACTTAGCGTTTTTCGCTTCACACGTAAAAAATAAATTTTCAGATGAACAGAAGAATTTCGACTTAGAAAAATGATGAACACGACAATTTTTTTTGTTTTAGAAAGAACAAGAGCAAGATGAGGGTATCGTGCTGATGTCGAAAGTACTTGGAATAAAATGAATATGCATCAACATGGTAATTTCTTTCTTACTTTAAAAAGGATACTAAGAAACTTGTCCGGAATTACGAGAGGATCCTATTAAAAATAAGTAGACAAAACTTAAGACAAAAAACAAAAACAAGAAGAAGATCAACAACAACAACAACAACAACAATAATAATAATAATAATAATAATAATAATAATAATAATAATAATTGCATAGTTGCAGTATAAACCACAGCTGAATTGTGTAGATATTGAACAACATAAATGCGCCTGAGCAGGCGTCTGTAATAGGGATTGGCTAGTCGCCTTTGCTGACAGGCATTACTACTACTACTACAGCTATTAATAATAATAATAATAATAAAAATAATGACTACCATAATAATAGAAATGATGATAAAAGTGAGAAGAAGCAAGTAAGGAAGATATTAATTGCGATTATAGGATGAGAAATATTTTAATGCTATCAATATATATATATATATATATATATATATGATGAAATAAAGTTTTAAAGTATGCTATATTTATGGGTTAAAGTGCTCAGTATCAGGGGTAGAGCGTATGTAAATATAAAAGTGAATATTGAAGTCAACACCCGGAAGCGACAGTATGTTTCATGCTGAACACAATAGTCTGGCCATGTAGCCATGGCCTAATGATTCACGTTTAGCATGAAATATATATATATATATATATATATATATATATATAGAAGAAAATAAAAAAAACAAACAAAAATCCTTAAAAACAATTAAAAAACGTTTATATCTTCTGTCGGACAATTTTCTAATAAACCATCTTAAAAATATAATTAACGTATGAATATGTCCTGAAGATGGTTTATTAGACCGAATCGTCCAGGACATATTCATATTAACATTAAAACAGCATAATTGCATATAAGATTTTTGTTTGTGTTTTCCGTATATATTTTCTTCATACTGTCGGATCTATATCCATATATTTGCTTATGTATATATATATATATATATATGTGTGTGTGTGTGTGTGTGTGTAAAACACGCAATAATCAGGACTGACGACTGCGTATAAGCATGAAACAGACAGTCGCCTCTGGGTTTTAACATTAAAACCCACTTTTACATTTACATACAATATCCATGATATTGAACACTTTAACCATAAGTATAGCATACCTTAAAAGTATATTTTATAATGCATACATATATATATATATATATATATATATATATATATTGACAGACGTACACATAGCAATACATATATATATAAATATATACTCGTATATTTAAAAAGTAGCTTAAGTACAGACAGTGACGCATACCGATACACGTGATCGTTAATTCTTTTCCGATTCAACCTGGCAGGCATCACATTTTCCTAAATTCGATTCAACTTCCTGTTCTCCTCTCCTCCTTTGTCACGTCGTTTTTATTGCTTTCATCTTTTCCCCTCTTTTTTTCTGCTATTGTCCTTCCTGTTTCTCCTTTTCACGACACTAACCACTTGTACCATTCTTCCTTGTGCATACAAACGACAGATCAATTATCCTGCGATGTATCAACAAAACCAGTCCTTCTACAAACACAATCGCTGATGTTTCGAACCGGAAGTTCAGAGCCACCATCTTTCTAATAGTACTAGTTGCATTATCAAGAACTGTTATGACCAATGCCATTAACACCAGCGACACCCTCATTCTTTCCCTAACCCTAACATCATTCAAAGCGAATTCCAGTGATTATTTTAAAGCTCACGGGTGGAAGGACAGTGTAGGAGATAGGCAATGAATTCAGAATAGTCAAGAATCGATGATATTTTTTTTTTTTTTCTTTTATTATATTGCTATTTATCGTGTTATAACTAACGGCCAGTTTGTATAAAAGTACGAAGCTGAGCAAGATAGAGACGAAGTAGGAAGTTTAAATTCCGTGTTCGTCGTTGCAGAGGCAGAGTGAAAGCTTATGATTGTGATATGAAGAGACAAGAAAAGCAAGGTTAGTAGAAAGAAAGAATTAAAAAGGAAATGAAAAGATGTCAAGAGTGAGACTGTAGTAAAATTAGTAAATGTTGGAGAGATACATTTAATGAGAGAGAGAGAGAGAGAGAGTAATATTAGTTGATAGTGAAATCATTGGAGAACGAATATGCAAACAATTACGTGCATTTAATAACAGCATATTTTATTACCGGAACAAACGAAATAGAAAGAATATAAAAAGCAGTGCATAAAATCGTGTGTTTTGATACACCTCTTTTCATACGTACATATGTGCGTGCAAAGTTCGTGAGATACTTAAGTATTGTGAAGTGATCTTTGTTGGTTTGGTAGACTTAGGTATTTAGGTATCTCTGTAGTGAAATAAGCTTAGGCCAATCTGTGATGTGGGTTTTCTGTATTGTGTTCAATGTCACATTAAGGTCGTTGGTAGGCCCAAACTCTCACCTCTCTCTAAAGCATCCTGCAGCTAAGAGAGAGAGAGAAAGAGAAAGAGAGAGAGAGAGAGAGAGAGAGAGAGAGAGAGAGAGAGATTTTGAACCTTTTTATTATATGCTGATTTTGACAACGTTGTCTTCCGGTCGTTAGCAGACGTTCTTTGGCAGACAAGTGCGTAATCCAACAACAGAAAAAACAGAGAGGAAGGAAGAAAAAAGTAGGAAGGATGGACGGAAGGAATAAAGGAAAGAAGGAAGGCGGGGACGAAGGAAAAGAGGAGTAATGCAACAAGAGGAAAGAAGAGAAGAAGGAAGAAAGAAAGGAAGGAAAGAAGGAAAGAAGGAAGGAAGGAAGGAAAGAAGGAAGGCGGGGACGAAGGAAAAGAGGAGTAATGCAACAAGAGGAAAGAAGAGAAGAAGGAAGAAAGAAAGGAAGGAAAGAAGGAAGGAAGGAAGGAAAGAAGGAAGGCGGGGACGAAGGAAAAGAGGAGTAATGCAACAAGAGGAAAGAAGAGAAGAAGGAAGAAAGAAAGGAAGGAAAGAAGGAAAGAAGGAAGGAAAGAAGGAAGGCGGGGACGAAGGAAAAGAGGAGTAATGCAACAAGAGGAAAGAAAGAGAAGAAGGAAGAAAAAAGGAAGGAAAGAAGGAAAGAAGGAAGGAAGGAAGGAAAGAAGGAAGGCAGGGACGAAGGAAAGAGGAGTAATGCAACAAGAGGAAAGAAGAGAAGAAGGAAGAAAGAAAGGAAGGAAAAGAAGGAAAGAAGGAAGGAAGGAAGGAAAGGAGGAAGGCGGGGACGAAGGAAAAGAGGAGTAATGCAACAAGAGGAAAGAAGAGAAGAAGGAAGAAAGAAAGGAAGGAAAGAAGGAAGGAATAAAAAGGAAAGAAGGAAGGGGGACGAAGGAAAAACAGGAGTAATGCAACAAAGAGGAAAGAAGAAGAAGGAAGAAAGAAAGGGAAGGAAAGAAGGAAAGAAGGAAGGAAGGAAGGAAGGAAAGAAGGAAGGCGGGGACGAAGGAAAAAAGAGGAGTAATGCAACAAGAGGAAAGAAGAGAAGAAGGAAGAAAGAAAGGAAGGAAAGAAGGAAAGAAGGAAAAGAAGGAAGGAATAAAGGAAAGAAAGAAGGAAGGGGGGACGAAGGAAAAGAGGAGTAATGCAACAAGAGGAAAAGAAGAGAAGAAGGAAGAAAGAAAGGAAGGAAAGAAGGAAAGAAGGAAGGAAGGAAGGAAAGACGGAAGGCGGGGGACGAAGGAAAAGAGGAGTAATGCAACAAGAGGAAAGAAGAGAAGAAGGAAGAAAGAAAGGAAGGAAAGAAGGAAAGAAGGAAGGAAGGAAGGAAAGACGGAAGGCGGGGACGAAGGAAAAGAGGAGTAATGCAACAAGAGGAAAGAAAGAAGAAGGAAGAAAGAAAGGAAGGAAAGAAGGAAAGAAGGAAGGAATAAAGGAAAGAAGGAAGGGGACGAAGGAAAAAGAGGAGTAATGCAACAAGAGGAAAGAAGAGAAGAAAGGAAGAAAGAAAGGAAGGAAAGAAGGAAAGAAGGAAGGAAGGAAGGAAAGACGGAAGGCGGGGACGAAGGAAAAGAGGAGTAATGCAACAAGAGGAAAGAAGAGAAGAAGGAAGAAAGAAAGGAAGGAAAGAAGGAAAGAAGGAAGGAATAAAGGAAAGAAGGAAGGCGGGGACGAAGGAAAAGAGGAGTAATGCAACAAGAGGAAAGAAGAGAAGAAGGAAGAAAGAAAGGAAGGAAAGAAGGAAAGAAGGAAGGAAAGAAGGAAAGAAGGAAGGCGGGGACGAAGGAAAAGAGGAGTAATGCAACAAGAGGAAAGAAGAGAAGAAGGAAGAAAGAAAGGAAAAAGCAGGAAAGAAAGGAAGGAAGGAAGGAAAGAAGTAAGGCGGGGGAAGGAAAAGAGGAGTAATGCAACAAGAGGAAAGAAGAGAAGAAGGAAGAAAAAGGAAGGAAAGAAGGAAGGAAGGAAAAGAAAGGAGGAATGGGGGACGAAGGAAAAGAGGAGTAATGCAACAAGAGGAAAGAAGAGAAGAAGGAAGAAAGAAAGGAAGGAAAGAAGGAAAGAAGGAAGGAAGGAAGGAAAGAAGGAAAGGCGGGGACGAAGGAAAAGGAGTAATGCAACAAGTGGAAAGAAGAGAAGAAGGAAGAAAGAAAGGAAGGAAAGAAGGAAAGAAGGAAGGGAAGGAAGGAAAGGAGGAAGGCGGGGACGAAGGAAAAGAGGAGTAATGCAACAAGAGGAAAGAAAGAAGAAGAAGAAGAAAGGAAGGAAAGAAGGAAGGAATAAAGGAAAGAAGGAAGGCGGGGACGAAGGAAAGAGGAGTAATGCAAACAAGAGGAAAGAAGAGAAGAAGGAAGAAAGAAAGGAAGGAAAGAAGGAAAGAAGGAAGGAAGGAAGGAAAGAAGGAAGGTGGGGGACGAAGGAAAAGAGGAGTAATGCAACAAGAGGAAAGAAGAGAAGAAGGAAGAAAGAAAGGAAGGAAAGAAGGAAAGAAGGAAGGAACGAAGGAAAGAAGGAAGGCGGGGACGAAGGAAAGAGGAGTAATGCAACAAGAGGAAAGAAGAGAAGAAGGAAGAAAGAAAGGAAGGAAAGAAGGAAAGAAGGAAGGAAGGAAGGAAAGAAGGAAGGCGGGGACGAAGGAAAAGAGGAGTAATGCAACAAGAGGAAAGAAGAGAAGAAGGAAGAAAGAAAGGAAGGAAAGAAGGAAGGAATAAAGGAAAGAAGGAAGGCGGGGACGAAGGAAAAGAGGAGTAATGCAACAAGAGGAAAGAAGAGAAGAAGGAAGAAAGAAAGGAAGGAAAGAAGGAAAGAAGGAAGGAAGGAAGGAAAGAAGGAAGGCGGGGACGAAGGAAAAGAGGAGTAATGCAACAAGAGGAAAGAAGAGAAGAAGGAAGAAAGAAAGGAAGGAAAGAAGGAAAGAAGGAAGGAAAGAAGGAAGGCGGGGACGAGGGAAAAGATGAGTAATGCAACAAGAGGAAAGAAGAGAGGAAGGAAGGAAGGAAGGAAGGAAGGAAGGAAGGAAGGAAGGAAGGAAGTGTTGGCTAACTAATAAATGGTAATGGTATTATTCACCATTTCTTTTTAAGGAAACATTCGGCATTCTTTGACAGAGCAGCCATTGGTACTTTCTCTCGAAATTTATATAATCTTTCTAATAATAAAACAATATTTCAGGAAAATAGGTTCTAGTAACTGTTATATCTCTTTCCAGTATTGCTTCCTTCCTAACCTTTTGTTTGAAATAGTGTGGAACGTCAACATCTTGATTATGTCATTATTTTCTCTTCGAGGTACATGTCCTATGCATTTTAGTTGTTGCCGCTGTTGAAAGTCCCCAAATGATGTGTTATCTGATATTTATACAGTTCTCTCTTTGTGATTCTGTAGCGCAACTCTACGAGGTTCGAAGAAGGGTGGTTGTCACTAAGGCTTACAAGCTTCATTCTCCCGAAGCACTTTTTAATTATTGATCTGAAAAAAGCGTTTACATAAAGTTGGGGGTGTAAATATTTCTGAGCCAGTTTGTTTCTATGCATGACATCCATATGAAAGTCTCGTTCTGACGAGATTATTAAAGAACACGTCTCGAGATTTTGAGGTTAAAGTTTTGGTTTTGTAGCAAATTGTGGTGTTGTATGAAATTCTGTGTTCAGTTTCCTTATTTCCTATACTAAATTTGATATAAGTGAGTGTAAGATCGAAGGAAGTGGAAACAAGCAACGGCCTCTCACAAGGCAACGACTAATATTAAAACCATTACGAAACAACAACGTAAACAATACGTAACGCTGTAATAATGATGGAAGAATCGTAGATCTGAGTCTCTGTTTTACGACCTTTTATTTTTACTTTAGGGCGCACTTGTAGAATAACAAAAACTCTAAGACGCACTTTAAAACGTAATAACGAAAGAGGAGTCATGAAATTTGAAAAAAGGAAAATAATAAATTAGTCTCCTGAAATAAGAATTTATTTTTAAGACATTTCATTGATTATTTATGTATGCTCGTGTGAAACGTTAAGCCTTCTATGTGATAAATGTTAGGCCTGATACGTCATAAATATTAGGCCTTGTATGTGTTAAATATTAGGCCTTATACCTGAAAACTGTTATTCCTTATACATGAAAAATGTTAGGCCTGATACATGATAAATGTTAGATTTTATATGTGATAAATGTTAGGCCTGATACGTCATAAATATTAGGCCTTGTATGTGTTAAATATTAGGCCTTATACCTGAAAACTGTTATTCCTTATACATGATAAATGTTAGATTTTATATGTGATAAATGTTAGGCCTTATACGTGATAAATATTAGCCCTGTGTTTGATAAATGTTTTGCCGTATGCCTAAAAAAATATTAGGTCTTATATGTGATAAATGTTACGCCTTATACGTGATAAATATTAGGTCATATACGTGATAAATATTAGGCCTTATATGTGATAAATGTTAGGCCTTATACGTGATAAATATTATCCCTGTGTTTGATAAATGTTTTGCCTTTTGCCTAAAAAAATATTAGGTCTTATATGTGATAAATGTTACGCCTTATACGTGATAAATATTAGGCCATATACGTGATAAATATTAGGCCTTATATGTGATAAATGTTAGGCCTTATATGTGATAAATGTTACGCATTATACGTGATAAATATTAGGCCATATACGTGATAAATATTAGGCCTTATATGTAATAAATGTTAAGCCTTACACCTCAAAATGTTAGTCCTTATACGTGATAAATATCAGACCTTACATGTGATAATTTGTAGGCCTTATACGTGCTAGATATTAGACATTATATATGATAAATATAAGGCCTTATATGTGATAAATAGGCCTCATCTCTGAAAAATGTTAGGCCTTATTTGTGATAAATGTTAGGCTTTATAGATGAACATTAGCGGTACTGATTTCATTTAAAAGGGATTTATGAAGAATCTGTTGTTTTTAGAGGCCGATAATGACTGATTTACATCTCTTGAGTATGGCAAAAGGGGAAGAATTATCCACTCCTTAAAGATTAAGGAATTTAGCACCCAGTTTAAAATATCAAATAACGAAAGACTTGATTTAGACATGGAAGACGTGTGTTTGATGTTTCTAGCTTTTTAAAAATAATGTTTTATTTAAATATAAAAATAATTCGTAAATTACGCTTCTGTTAACTTGGGGGACGTCTGGCTACCTTTCAGGGCGTATTAGTACATCTGGACGCATCGGCTGAGAAAGTATTCATTAGATGAAAAAGGTTTCTCGCTTTCTATAATATCGTGACATTTTATCATTTCAAATTTGATGAAGTCAAGATGGTATAGGCAAAGATATCCGCCTGATAATCTTCTGCTAGACATTTAGCAGGAACCAGAATTTGTCAAAATCCCTCATCACTGTCCCTTTCCAGATGCCTTCTACATTGAACCTGCCCATCCCTCTTTCAAGTACAGTGGAGAAGAGCGACGCCCTTGAGGTGAACATTGGTTATTTTTCAGCTCAAGTCTTATGTAAGGAACGACCAAAAAAAAAACATTTCCGTTGTCTTTATCAATATTCAGATTTTTCAGATAATAAAATATAATATATTGTGGTAAAAAGCCTTTCAATATGAGTATTTTGTTGTATTGAGAACTGATCATCCAACCCTGACCCCAGAGTCTGCATCGGGACGCAGCCGATTCAATCATACAACGATACTTATACATTGAACTTTTTGGGATTGCCACAATGATCCAATAAAATAGAATTGTCTATCTTTTGAACTACTTAACATTTTGTTGTATTTCGCCAGGCTCATTGAAGAAGCATGACACTCCCAATTTTTGCCAACAAATTTTTCTCACTATTTTTGCCATACCCCTCCCCTTCAGTAAACGTTTTTGTCGCAATATCTGGTTAAATACAAGTTGCAGGGCGCTGGATAAGATAATTTGCCTCACCACCTGATGATACTTTGTGGTTGAAACCCGCCTAGTGAATAAGGTAAACATCTTATTCTTTTTTTAATATATATATATATATATATATATATATATATATATATATATATATATATATATATATCTTATGCAGTGTTGCATTAGTAACACTGCATAAGATAAATAAATATTTACGGCTCTAATTTGTGTATTGAGCACTATTTTAAATTAATGTTCTGAACGCTGTAATCCTAATGTTCGTTCTCCTACACCTTGATACACACACACACACACACACACACACACACACACACACACACACACATATATATATATATATATATATATATATATATATATATATATATATATATATATATAAATAAATAAAAAGAAAAGAACAGTAAGATATCCGGTGTTCTTATAGATATTTTTTATTTTTACAAAATAGTGCTCAATGTAAATTTACAGAGCATTAATATTATAAATTAATTGATTTAAAAAATATGTTTTTTCGCTACACAGTTCTAACCATGTTTCAAAAATGGAAGCTAAAAGCCCTGAATTTAATTTTGTAATTAAATTAAAGACATGAGTTCCATTTCATCCTCAAGCGAATTTTGGAGTAACTTTTAAAATTACTGGGTTTTAAATATACAGCTAAAATAAAATGCATGTTTCCAAGGTTACAGATAAATCTATTTTGCTAGACAAGGGTTGTCTGGGTGTTCAATATGTCTATATTTTAATGTATCAGTTATTGCTACGTTTTGGTAGTGGGTAGGGATGAAATATAACATCCGTTAAAAGCGTGTTGTCTGGATTTTTTTGAAATTATATTGTTAACGGCTAAAATTCTTACGGCATTTTTGAAACATGGTTAGAACTGTGTAGCGAAAAAACATATTTTAAATCAATTAATTTATAATATATATATATATATATATATATATATATATATATATATATTTCCTACGAGCGTTTCGTTAGCGATCTCGGCAACGACAATGAACGGTGGGCAGCCGCCGGCAGGCTTGGTGTCCGTAAGATGGAATAAGCGAGCCTTTTACGACATCATCCTATGTGTGAGCGTGGCCGAGTGGTTAGAACGTTCATTGCCTATGCTAGGCAACAAAAAATCTCCTAAGCCAGACAAGCATATAAAAGAATATAATATGGGAAACAGTAATGCGGAGTGCTAGAGAAAAGCAATAATAGCAAAAAGTTGCAATATAAGCTCTGGTAAAAACGGCTAACTGAGACATTAAGTTTCTAAGTCCAAGAAAATCATACACTGATGGTCACAAGTGGACATTGCCCAGTGGATAAAAGCGTTGGTTGGATCCAGTGACTTGACCCAAAGATTTGTTCAGCTCCTGCAATGATGAAGAAAAACTTGAAGTTGAATTAAAGAGAGGTAACTGAGACATCATGAAGAGTCATGGCACGTGGAACAAGAACAATTTACTCCGATTTATGAAATAAAGGGTTCAGTTCGAAATTCCAATCAGCTGAAGAAGGCCTGAGCGTATAACGGCCGAAACGTTGTAAATATGGTAATAAAAATGAGGACAACAGTCCAAACAATGTAAATAATTACAATACATCATCTTAGAAATATATATATATATATATATATATATATATATATAATTATTTTTGATCTACTCTGTATTGAGCACTCTTTTAAGAATAATATTTTTGGGTTATTGGAATTTATTCCGTATACACCAATCCTATACTTGGATATATATATATATATATGGAGAGCGAGCGAGCGAGCGAGAGAGAGAGAGAGAGAGAGAGAGAGAGAGCTACATTTTCGCAGTTCAGCAAAATGGGAAAAATAGGTACGTGTTTAACAGTGACGCACTCTGTAGTCGAGTAGTAAAGCACACCAGATCGAACGGTAATTTCTCCTACATTAAGATTCCACGAATGTGTAGGCCGATAATCATAAGACACACTATTTAAAATACAATTAAAAATGGGGCAAATATTTCAAATAAGATTATCCACTATAATAACGTTTGAAATAATACATACATACATACATACAAACATCTCTCTCTCTCTCTCTCTCTCTATATATATATATATATATATATATATATATATATATATGTATATATATATATATGTTTGGGTGTATGATCCCGAACGAAGTTATAAATTAATGCCAATTGAAAAAACGTTAATGAAAGTATAATGTTTCGAAAATGCATTAGGCTTCATCAGATTGAAGATGAAAAAATGAGTTGCGTGCGTATGTATTTGTGTATATTTAAAATAAAGAAATCTGATATTTTTTCCAAGGTGGTGTTGTTCGTGACTAAAAATGAGAAAAAAAATTGAGTGACTTTTGAAAAAATTGTTTAATATTTTATGTTGTATACTTTAAGTGTCCGAAGTTAGTGATAGAAATCCTCAGAATGGGTAGAAAATAAATGAAAGATTTCGTTTTTTATCCATGTGTTCTCCGCGTCGCTATTATGCTATAAATTTCGGTATATGATCCTAACAGAGTTATAAATTATTGACAATATATATATATATATATATATATATAGAGAGAGAGAGAGATAGATAGATACACTTCATTGATTGCACAATTCGGAGTTTCATCATGTCTTCTGCAATCGTCAGGAGCAACGGTTATTTAATATTTCTTGTTACCGGTGTTTCCTCTCAAAATTCGTATCTGATGATTGCAGAAGGCATGAAACTCCGAGGGGAACAAACACAAATGGGTCTGAGCGAGAGAGTCTGCAATAGGGACTGCCTAACCACCCTAGTAGACGAGTATCCTTGAATACGAGTGGCCAGCTATTATTATATATATATATATATATATCCTCCTTGGGATTATCCATACGGATTACCAAGATTTTCGTTACTTATATATATATATATATATATATATATATATATATATATATTCATGATTTATTCTAAAACAAATGCAAAGGTTAATGATTTAATGAAATCCATCGTCCAAACAATTCAAATAATATACAAAAAACCCCGAATCCGTTATGAATGAAAAGATCCTTGTTTCTTTTAAATTTCTGCATTTTCGGATACAATACATATATTTTTCGTTGTCCTCTTATTACTAAGAGAAAAAAAAAAACAACATCTATTCTATACCTGAACATGTCTGTAGGAACAGACGAAAGCTTGTAGTAAAAATAAGAACTAATACGGCAGAAATTTATAGAAACAAGGATCTTTTTCATTCATAACGGATTCGGAGGTTTTTGTATATTATTTGAATTGTTTGCGACGATGGATTTCTCGCCAATTAAATCATTAACCTTTGCATTTGTTTTTGTGTGAATAATTCATGAATTTGTAAATTGATTGCACGTTTATAATATATATATATATATATATATATATATATATATATATATAGCGGAACAGCCTGTTTGTGGATGACAATATATATATATATATATATATATATATATATATATATATATATATATATATATATATTGTTATGGGAACTTACCCATAATAATAATGGACTATTCTTGACATTATAAATACTGCCTCTCAAGAGGTATGAGAAGATTGTAAGACGAGGAGAGATAATTAAGAGCATATTGTAAGGACATTGGAATAGTGATATTTGTCGAGACAACATAGTTCATTCTAACCAAATCTGATAGTCATTACTAATACTTCTACTTCTTTGTATCATATTTATAATATATCTTTGTATTACATACTTGTGTTCGTGTTATCCTTTCATTGGTCCTAACCTTGGACCATCACCGTGGTACGAGGAACTTGGACCATAAACACATACAAACAAATATACATATATATATATATATATATATATATATATATATATATATATATATATATATATTGTCAGAGTCATAAACCTAAATTTATAACATACTGTCGACAAAGAAGAGAAGAACAGTCTGAACAATGTAAATAGAGTAAATAATTACGCTACCTCATCTCAGAATTACAGACAGATATCGATAGATAGATGCACATGGTTTGAACTAGAAAAGATGTATTTATGTCCCTATATATTTATATTGATAGATAGGTAGATATAGTAAAAAATGTTGAGAAACAAAGGCTTAGACATATTATTGTAAGAGGTTAGAAATGTAGTTTGTGAAGATATATATAAGCTTCAGATTTGAATGGTCGGGAAAGCATCCTCTCGGGAGTCTGTTCCACGAAATAATGATTCGTGGGAAGAAGTTGACCCAGTGGAACTTCTTTCTTACTAATGAAATACAGAGTTAGTGCTGTCGATTTCTACACCCAGATTTTTGGATGTTTGGTCTTATATAGGGAAATGGGTCGAGCTGATTATTTTCAGCGCCCTCTAGTATGGATATACTTATCCATGTGAACGTTTCCGTTGTATTTGCGATGTATATCACTGACACTTTGCACCTGTTCAAGACAAAAAAATAAAGCGACGCGAGAAAAAAAAAATCCAATGCAAGATATGCGTAAAAAGACCAGTAAATAAAACCATCTTTAGAATTTTTATTTGAAACTGGCACATCTTTTACTGTTCTCACCAAATAATTTGTTCTTTTTGTTTTTCTTCTTTGTTTTCTCTTCTTCTTCTTCTTCTTCTTCTTCTTCTTCTTCTTCTTCTTCTTCACGTGTGCATTTTGTGCGCCTACCATTTTCGACGCTTCCCTTGGTTAAAAATTTGAACTCAATTTACGAGCCGTGAAGGAAACAGCACACACGCACTGACAAATAAAGACATATACACGCACTTGAATACAGGAAATACACACAGCCTGTTATACCTTCTCCATTCGGTACACGACTGTATAGACTTGCTTGTTATGAAACCAGACATAAAGAGGTGAAAAAAAGAAAAAAAAAAAAATGACTAAATTGAGAGAGAGAAATTTGAATCACAGAATTAACACATTTGTGCCGAAACTCTTTTCTCCAATTTTTTATATGATAATTTTAGAAGTATAAGAATGTAAGATGTTCGATTTTATAAGTACAGGGTTATTCAAAAAAAGAAAGAGAAGATTTTGAAAATTTAACAAAAACAAATGCTAAGAGAGAAAACATTCAACATATTATTAGAAGGGAAAAGTTTCAAAATTTATTATTTTAATGTGACACTTTTATGCAAAATCTGAAAAGAAAACCAACAAAAAGAAGCATTTAAACACGTTTGAAAAATATGTTAATTTATTTATAATTAGGAGCATGGCCCGGCGTTGCCCGTGCTTGATTCAAAAATCGTACGACTCATACAGCAATCGCTATCACTTGACTTAAAATATTTTTGCCCTTCCTTGCCTTTAAAGGAGTGCCCTTTTCCGTGCTGATGTTGCTACATGCCTTACTTCTTGCCTATCTCATACTGCGAATTTTTTCTAAACTCTATACTAAACATTAAATCTGTTACGAAAAAAGAACTAAACAAAATGAACACAAAACGATCAGCTTTAAAAAAGGACTCGTAACTGGAAAAACCGAATGAAAAAGAATGTTAACAACAAATAGTTTTTCACACCCAACCCAGTTCTGCGGAATCAGAATCAACGTTGAGTTTAAGCAAGCGAATGAGCCAAGTGGAGTAAAGTGCCATGCATATTTAAATTTTTCCCACTTGTGACGAATGCAGCTATCGATTTGTTTGCATGCTAGCCTGCTAGTTAACATTCGTGTCAGTCAGCTGTTGGCTCTCACGCTGGCCAATAGAAATCTTCCTGCCTATTCGTGGCATCCAGCTATTGGCTCTCACTTTGGCCAGCAGAAAATGGCCGCAAACTACATGAAAACTGCCGTAGAAGCATGAAAAAATCGATTATTTCCACTATCGATGGGAGTTGGGAAATGCAAAGTCGGTCTTGGCCTTCCCGCTAACTTGGAGCATGTGCATGTAAATTTTGGTGCAAATCCGTCGAAAATTGCGGCCGTGCATTCGTTACACACACACACACACACACACACACACACACACACACACACACACACACACACACACACACATTCTGCCTTTTATAGATAGAAGTAACTTTGAACCTTTTCCGATCCCGAAATGTGTTGATTGTTTCTGCCTCTTAACATTTTTTCGAATCAAATTTTCGAAATCTGTTTTATTCTTTTTGACTAACCCTATATAAGAAGTTATCCATGTTTCTCATGTCTCGTAACTTCAATCCTCAGCTTCAGTACTGAGGTTAGTTTTATATATATATATATATATATATATATATATATATAACCATTGTCATATTTCACAGTGAAGATTTCACTGCCATACCGAACAATTTGGGACAGTTATTGGTCATCCAACCTGGAAACATGTACCCACCGCCGCTGCGTCTTCAGCAGCATAGTTTCCATGCTAGTGACCTTCGCCTGTTCCCGGACATACACCGTTTCCACCGCTGTACACCCGGCCTTCTTCAGGAGTTTGTTGCCATGGGTAACCTACTCGGAATTTGGAACCGAAAACTTTATTTAATCAATGGAACATATTGGTTCGCTGATCTATTCAATTTTGTCTTCCTCTTTTCGGTATTTTAAATCACAACATTTATAATGAGTTTGAAACCCGCTACCAATTTATTTAATATTTGCAATGCCACAAATACTTTCTTTATTCTCTGTATTTCTCATTGGACATAAAATGTTCCTGTTAAATAATAACGTTGTTTTAATAATCAAAATGTAAAGATATTCAGCAATGCATGCTAGAATTTTAATAGATTTTAATAGAAATGTGAAAAAAAAAATTACGGTAAGGTAAAAAGCTGAACATGCATGGAAATTCTTTCATGCAATAAAACCTCACTTTACTATTTGTACCAACAGATTGAGTATATTTTTGAAGATATTTATCAAATGAAGAGGAGACAACCGAGGGAAGATCGAACCTCTGAATCACGATTTGATAGATTAGCTCGTGACACATCACTCTCCAACTTATGGCCAAACGCTTAGTATATTTGTGTAGATATTTATCAAGATGACTTTAATGTGGCTCGAAAACACAGTCATTCAACTCCCAGTTTTATAGCAAATTTTAACCCAATACAAGACACAAGAGTCATTCACGCTTGCACTGAATGTTATATATATATTCATACACGTTTCATTAAATAATATAGACAAGTGTTGTCTATTTATTTTATGTAAATTTTTTTCGTAACGTCTGATAAGTTTAATAACATTATCGTTGAACGAAGAAAGAAATTCACAATATTGATCCATATTTTTTTTATTTAATACAATCTAAGCTTTCGGCTTACATAAGCCATTATCAAAGATGTCAATTACAACATATTAAACAATATACGGACAAGACAATGATGATAGTCTGTTATTGTTTACATAAAATAAATAGACAACAATTGTCTATATTATTTAATGAAATGTGTATGAATGAAAAGATGCTGCCTAAATACACACACACAATATATATATATATATATATATATATATATATATATATATATATAGACTGATAGATAGGGAGAGATAAAATAATAAGATTTGTAAAAACACCTAATGTTTTTATATATTTATATGCAATATTTATAATACTTGTATGTTTATAGAGAAATATTATAATTGAAATTAGGGTTTTCAACGGGGGTTTTTCATGGGTTTTTTTAGAGAAATAGTTTTACCTTTTTACTTACATGTCGGTTTTCAGAAAACTCGTTTTACTTTAACCGGTTTCGCTCTTAGCTTTTCAAAAAGTTTGTCAAGGATTATCACATGCCGACGGAATAAAAGAAAAAAAAATCAAGGGACGTAACTGGTTATATCTGTCGCTTATGGCAAGGAGAATATGATAGAATCTATTTTGAGGGACGTACCTCTGACTTATGCAATGATTTGAGTTCTGGTTTAAATTTTCTGTTGAAAAATGTTTTTTTTTTTTTTTTTTTTTTATTAATGCGCATTTGTTCGGTGGTTTTGTAGTCACATTGGTAGAGTAGGAAGATGTTAGAGTTTGGCAGATTTTATACTGCGCATATGTTGGCTAATGGTTATTTTTCTAGTGTGGGGAGTTCTAATTTCTTGGCGATGAACTGTTATAATTTGTCGGAGTGTTCGGCCGGTTTCACCAATCTAGTATTCGTGGCAACCTTCACATGTTATAATGTATATTAAATTCTTGCACGAGAAAATTATTTTAAATTTGGATCCCTCTTTGAAGTGAAATTCAGGGCCTTCTAATAGGTAGCTGTGGGGTTAGTTGCATCTTTTCACTTAAGGCTCTTTAATTGTGGTCTGCAGTTTTGCACTAGTCAATATCTTTTTTAGTGACTATGGTTGTCGCTTGCTTATATGACTGGGTATTTTTGTAATAGGTTTTTCATTTTTTTTTGTTCTTTAGTAAGATTGGTAGATTGAGTTGTATGTGTGTATGGATTTCTGTCTTCCTTTGGCTGAAAGTTGAGATATAAGCTATGACCTTTTTTTTTGTTTCTCGGAAGATGTGGATATAAATCGCAAAGAAAACCGGAACGAAATTTCCTAATAGTGTATCTCGCAACAAGAACCACAGATGCAAATCATCTCAATGATAATATGGCACGAATGTAGGAAGAAATTCGACTGTAGGTAGTCACCCTAAAATGCGCAAATAAATAGATAAAAACGTGGTTTAATTTGTATGTGGCATAGAGACTATATCAATGACATATGATCAAGCGTTCAATTTGAAGTGAAATATAGTTTCCTTAAATTAAGCGACGCCAACATGCATAGATATACACAGAAGGTTTATCAGTTTGACTTACAAGAAGCAAATTGTGCTAATTTTTCAACCCTCGCCTCACACGTATATTAATGCATTTGCACTAAATATTTGCAGAAACCTTACAAGCTAATAGGATGTTCAAAATAACTTGATAGATTTAAAATGTGAATTAAGCGTCTATATATATATATATATATATATATATATATATATATATATATATAGATATTTGGTTTAGATGTGACCCTGGGTTTCATTTTTAGCGATCGTCAGCTGACGATCGCTAAAGGTGAAAACCAGGGTCACAACCACATCTATCCAACCAAATATGTTAGCTCTATCTCTGATATTGAGCGCTTTCTAATATGTACTATGCATATAATATATAAATAATTATACATATATATATTTATTTTATTTATATTTATACACACACACACACACACACACACACACACACATATATATATATATATATTATAATTGTTATTTTTAAAAAATATATAATCATCGTAACACCGAAATACTCATGTTTCAAAACTGTTCCATTATCAAGCGATGCTAAGAATAACTTTTTAGAAATTGATTCACTTAATTCATAAGTCCAGACAAATTTGATATTTTCAGATGTTGGGGTTAAGGAAAATTCCATTTTTTTTAATTTTAAATTGGGGGTTGTTGACATTTAACTTATTTAGAAAACTCATGTATCTAAAGTATTCTAGCTATCAAGTCGGTCAAGTCAAGGAGCGGGGTGGGGGTATCTGTCTGTTGATACAAACTTCCTTTTTCCAAGCAGAAATTTGTGGTAGTGTCTATGTTCCAACATATCGTCTGGTTTTCAATAGCAATACATTTGGCATTTTTAATTTTTGATTTAATTTTTATTTTTATAAATTTACGATTTTTTCAAAAGGGGCATTCAAATATTATTTAGTCACATTTTTAATATTTCTATTTTTACCGACTTAAGATATATTTAATTTATTTATCCTTAATAGAAATCTTATGGGTAAAAAAACTATACTCGCTCGAAAAAACTTCGGTGTCTTGATTTGCGATTAATCAAGCCAATACCAAAGGGAAAAAAAGGTATAAAAAAGAAAGAACCAAGAACATGTACGTTAGCCGAAAATAATCGTCTAGCATGCAGGTCCAAAGCCCAAAGAAAAAAAAAAACCGATGCGAGTATCCAGAACAACTAAATAAAGTGCTCAATACAATGAGCAGAGCCGACCTAGTTAAACCTAGATAGCTAGACAAGCCTACCAAGGTTTCACCTAAGCGGATAGTCAGGCAAGGCCGGCATCTCTGACGATCCGCTTAGGTGAAACCTTGGTAGATTTGTCTGGCTCTCTAGGTTTAATATATATATATATATATATATATATATATATATATATATATATATATATATATGTATGTGTGTATGTGTGTGTGTATTATATTTCAATATTATGATTGTACTAATTATTTACCATCGCCTGAAGAAGTACAATCATAGTATTGAAAGATGAAAGCTTTTGTGCCCGGATAAAAAGAACAATTGGACAGTTTTTATATAATTTATCATCCGAAAAGAAAAAAAAAATATTAGATCGCATGAGAAATTGTATAAAAATTGTATAAAAAATCAAAGCATCTTGTTTGTCTTATTCAATGAAATGTGCATTACTGCCAAAATGCACACACACACACACACACACACACACACACACACACACACACACATATATATATATATATATATAAGAAGAAAAATATATTTATAAGAAGTGCAGGCGCATTAATGATTAATAATCCTGGAAATGGTATTGACATGCCGAGTTCAAATTTCATCTGAGGGACTGACTCATTTCGGAAATGCTTACGGCCACACCATGTTGAAAGACCAGTTCCCATACGATCACTAAAGTTTAGCAATATCGAGCCTGGTCAGTAACTAGATGAGTGACCGCTTGGGAATACCAGGTGCTGTAAGCTTTGATGTACTAGCGGTATATTAGATAACGGCTCGGAATTGTTAATCGAGGAGCGGTGTTCCAATTCCAGTTGGGTTCGTTATATTCACTTACGCGCAAATACCCTTGGGAAAGCTGTGAGTCTACCACTTCGCCCAGCTATAGGTCAATTAGTAGGACTTGTATCAGTAAATCATCATTATTTCCCACCAAAAATGCTTACCATATAAATATATTTTCTGGCTTTAAATAACTTGTAAATGGTTGATAAACTTTAGAAGAAGAACCAGTCACGCAACAATTATTTTAAGTAGGGTGGATTACGTCTACCGGCCTGCGTATTTGAGAGATTTAATAAAGAGACAGGGTTCGAACACGCGGCCTCATTTGTGGGTAAAGCATCGTTTCATTCAGCCTGCTTTAAACTACTCGACCACAAAGAACGTCTCAGCCTAACCAGGTTCAATTAACTTTTAAAGATTGAACATCTCGTGCATATCTCGAAAGCCCATATTCGCTGGAAAGTACATATCTGCTAATATCTTCTTTATTAAATCTTTTGGATGTGCAAGCCAATAGAAATAATTCACACGATTTGAAAAACAAACAACAGGCGTCTTTTCAAACACGAGTATCCACAAAAAACGTTTAGAGTAATAAGAAATAATGTCAGATTAAAACTAACATCCAGTGATTCCTTGATATATATATATATATATATTAAGAAATGGACAAAGTCCGACAATTTATTTATTAAAGATATTTTTATGTTTAACGTTCTTTTTTATAGATACAAGTATTTAAGTAAATGCTCTGTTTATAATAAACAGTATTAAATAACATTTACCGGCCTGAATGTCCGAGAAATTTTCATAGAAAATATTCGTCCTTTGACAGGATTCGAACCTGCATCCTATACGAACCGTCATTTACGCTGACGTGCCTAACCTCTCGGCCACAAAGGTCGAATTTATTGCTTATAAACTTCAATCTTCCATGAATCTCGTACATTCATAACTGCTCTGGCGTAAATGTTATTTAATACTGTTTATTATAAACAGAGCATTTACTTAAATACTTGTATCTATAAAAAAGAACGTTAAACATAAAAATGTCTTTAATAAATATATATATATATATATGTATGTATGTATCAAGGAATCACTGGATGTTTATATTTATATTTATTTCTTGAGCGCTTAGCTTTGGAGCGGGTAGAATGGAGATCAACGTGCTTTAGTGGACTCAGCAATTTTCAATCTGCTTGTCTGAATCATCTTCAAGAAGCGAGAGCAAGATCTAAAAGATCAACCAATCTAACAGTGATCTCATCTCACAATCCTCACACTTGCTCTATATGCGGCCTCCTTTGTAAATCCCTAGCGGGTCTTAAATGCCACTTAAGATTAGCGCATAAACTTTCATAACCGAATCAATAAGCTGGCAGATCCTTATACGTCGAAACTGACGGGAGATCATTATATATATATATATATATATATATATATATATATATATATATATATATATATATATATATACCATCCAGTGATTCCTTGATATATATATATATATCAAGGAAAAAATTGGATGTTATTTTTAATCTGACATTATATATATATATATATATATATATATATATATATATATATATATATATCAGACGAGTTTCTTAGTAATTTAGAAACATTCTTATAAAAAATACATCTATACTTTTTCATGAAAATAATAAACATAAACTAAAAATTCTATCTATATTAAAAATTGAAACCAATCCTTAATAAAATTAATTATGAATATTGTAGAAATGTTTTAAAATGTTTACAGTTAAAATATCTAGGTTATAGCAAATAGATTTAATTAGTTTTTTAAATAGTTAAATATCTCAATAACATAGTTACCTCCCTTGACGTTAATGCACGTCTATGTTTACATCATAAAACTTAAAAATTGTACAGTGAATAGGTTTAGCGTTTTTCATTTCACAAGTAAAAATTTAATTTTCAGATGAACACAGCAATTTCGTATTAGCAAAAACAAAACCCCGAAGATGATATTGTGCTAATGTCGAAAGTACCCAGAAAAAAATGGTTATACATCAACATGGTCATTTTCTTTCGACTTTTAAAAGCGTTTAGCGTTTTTCATTTCACAAGTGAAAAATTTAATTTTCAGATGAACACAGCAATTTCGTCTTAGCAAAAACAAAACCCCGAAGATGACATTGTGTTAATGGCGAAAGTATGGAAAAAAATAGTTATACATCAACATGGTAATTTTTTTCTTCTTTTAAAAGGCTAAGGTTTAGCGTTTTTCATTTCAAATATGAAAACTTAATTTTCAGATGAACAAGAAGTCTTAGCAAAACAAAAACCCGAAGATGACATTGTGTTAATGGCGAAAGTACTCGGAAATAAAATGGATGTGCATCAACATGGTAATTTTCTTTCTTCATTTAATGAGGCTATATATGTTATATAAATGATCTTATTTATACATAGACAATATGTATAAATTGTTTAATGAGACATGTCTTAATCAAAACCTATATAAAAATATATACATATATCTCTCTCTATATATATATATATATATATATATATATATATATATATATATATATATATATATATATATATATATATATATATATATTCTATTTTAAATGTTTAGTGTTAATAGATATACTGTTGACAGAACTTAAAATTGACTGTCGACAGACCTTGTATCTACTGTCGATGGACCTTGTTCAGAAATTGAAAGATTTTTTTCTCATAAATAAATCAAAATTTAAACAATATAACACACACACACACACACACACACACACACACACACACACACACACACACACACAGACAGACACACACACACACACACACACACACACATATATATATATATATATATATGTCCAACACACATACGCACACATACATACGCTCATATGTGTTTGTGTGCGTATGTGAGTGTGTGTTGGCATAACAAAAATGAGATACTTTGTGTGGGCAGGCATATGTTAACATGTGCGTAAAAGAAAATTGCAGTTAAAATCAAGAAAAATCCGAGTTGCTCACATTCCCATTTCCCGCCATTTTCCTTTCGTTTTCCCGCTACATTTATTTGCGAATCCACCTCCCCGGCTGTGCACAATATACTCTGAGAGCGAACGAATGGCCCTAGAAGCCATCTCCATGGCTACTTACCACAGAAATCAATACGAATTTACGACGTCTCTTTTCTTCTTTTTCACTTCCATTACGTACACACACACACACACACACACACACACACACACACACACACACACACACACACATATATATATATACGTATACACATATTTGCAGATGTGTATGAGCGTGTTTTTGAGTGCTTATGTTATATCTCGAATAACGAAATTGTTCTAGAAATTACTGTTACATATATTACAGTTATATATATATATATATATATATATATATATATATATATATATATATATATATATATATATATATATATATATATATATAATCAATTCCTTTTGGCAGCTTGATGGCATATACATAACTGTATATATACAGACAGCTTCTCAAATTATTAGCCGGATGGTCGAGTGCTTTTTGACTATCTGACCCGGGTTCGAATCTCACCATGGTCAATTTGTCAGGAAGGCGGCTTCCTGATCTTATCGGTCTGGATCGAGCTCGATCCGAACGTGCGGCCATTTTGGAAAGTCCCTGTAAACCATACCCACGGTTACGTCGATAGCTAGCACGAAGAAGTCATCGTTTGTGGGTTTGAGTCTGCTGCTGTTGTTCAGTTTGTTGATAACAGGCTCTCTCCCAGAAACTGTAACTAAGGTCTGCTCAGCATAGTTGCAGTATAAACCACATGTTGGCTCTGTAGGTGTTGAACAAACACAAATGTGCCTGAGTGAGAGTCCGTAATAGGGACTGCCTAGCCGCCTTAATAGACGGGTATCCTCGAATACGAGTGACCAACTATTATTATTATTATTATTATATATAATATATATATATATATATATATATATATATATATATATTAATATATATATATATACGCGATATACGTATTTACTTTTTGGGGCGACTATAATTTCACTGGTTGGTGTTCCCATTTCGTCAAGCACAGGATACGCCACCGAGCGAGCATGTAGTCACACGCCAAAACGTAGGTACGCGTATATGTCATAATGTACGTAATTTTGCTCTGTATAACCGCATTGAGCACTATACGTTTTACACCTCATTCATAAATTTAACGATTATTTATTTGCTTGCCTGTGTATGCACACCAGCACGTGCGTACACGCCTGCTTATATTTCGCCGTTTCATTTATCCACTCCACAATTATATATATATATATATATATATATACTATTAGTGGTCAATATATATATATATATATATATATATATATATATATATATATATATATATATTTAAAATATGGTTATTTTCCAAGTTCCAACCATGTTTCAAAATAGAAGCTAAAAACCCTAATTTTATTTTAATATAAATAAATTAAAAGCATTAGTTCCATATATATATATATTCCCACTGAGAATAGAATCAGTAGAACTCAATGTTCAGGACAGAATAAAATATGATATAAATCAAACACTAATATTCCATGGTTTAATTTATTACACTGGAATCGTATTCACGATCCAATTCATCGGCGTGAATACGATTCCAATTAATAAATATATATATATAATCAGTTGAGTTTTATATATATATATATATATATATATATATATATATATATATGTATATATATTCGTTTTTCAAATTTTTAGCCAATTTTATATTTTTATTGATAAATAAAATAAATACTTATTGTGACTTAACGGATTAATGGCTGAAATGAAGTCACCATCAACACCACTCTGTGTATTACGATGAAAGCCGGTTCGTCCTGAGCAGATGTAAGTAAACAATAAGTACTTGTATGAGATGTCCTAAATTTCGATGTTTCAAATTAATAGAAACGTAGCAATGTTGAAGCCTTAAAATGTTGGGTTGTCGGATAAAGAGAAATGTTTAATAACTTCTGAGCTGGACAAACGTAAGTCAGCTCTAAATATTGCAAAAGTGATCGGAGATTATTGTCGAACCGTGAAGAAATATCGCTGCAGATCCTTGGCGATTCCAGTGTAAGATTGATAAGAGGAAATTGAGGATTTTATCTCGCCGAGCTGTGTCCTGGATCAAGAGAGAAGTTCTAAAATAAATAAACTATTTTTGTCAAGCTGTGACCTTTGTAGGCATTGTGGCACTGATGAAGTGCCGAAAGCATATTTTCGTTTATGTACCGTACCCTTTCAGGACATAGGCGATCATAGCTCTCCACATCCTCCTATCAATAGTAGATCTTAAAAAGTTTTGTCTTTTTGATATATCTCCCAAACCCTGTTCTTCCATCCATTTGAACAAGCTCATTAAGTATGTCCCGCGTTGCTTTCCCCTGTCACTTATCCGTCCCAGGATTTTCCAAACCCTCTTTCCTCATTAGTGTCCCGAGCTGCCTCTTTCATTCATTCTTCAAAAAAACCACGTCCTGTTCGGCCCTTCTCAACATTGTAGGACGAATATTGCTTCGAGTGTCTTCTTCATCTTTGATATATGCTCCCAAGTTGTTCAGTTCTCTTTTCCATTTGAACCTTCCTGTCTTTTAATGCTCTTAGATTTTGAAGGCGTCTTTGGCTATATATCCTTGTCGGATCTCAATGTCTCACTTTCCGTCTTCTGTTAAAAAGGTAATATTAAACATGATAAAGTGATATTTGTGTAAAACTTATGTATTATTCATTCCCAGATCCGCTCAGATCCACGTGCTCTGTTGGTGACATAAAATATTTTTTGTGGGATTTTATAACATATTTATGTTATAATTTTCGAATAAATAATATATATATATATATATATATATATATATATATATATATATATATATATATACCACGAATAGGGCAGGAAGAGTCTATTGGCCAGTGTCAGAGCTAACAGCTGACTGACACGAATGTTAAAGCATGCAAAAAAAAATCGATAGCTGCATTCGTCACAAGTGGGAAAAATTTAAATCTGCATGGCACTTTACTCCAATTGGATCATTCACTTCCTTAAACTCAACGTTGATTCTGATTCAGCAGAACTGGGTTGGGTGTGAAAAAGTATTTGTTGTTAACATTCTTTTTTCATTCGGTTTTTCCAGTTACGAGTCCTTTTTTAAAGCTGATCGTTTTGTGTTCATTTTGTTTAGTTCTTTTTTCGTAACAGATTTAATGTTTAGTATAGAGCTTAGAAAAAATTCGCAGTGTGAGATAGGCAAGTAGTAAGGCATGTAGCAACATCAGCACGTCAAAGGGCACTCCTTTAAAGGCAAGGAAAGGTAAAAATATTTTAACTCAAGTGATAGTGATTGCTGTATGTGTCGCACGATTTTTGAATCAAGCACGGACAACGCATGCTGCTAGTATATATATATATATATATATATATATATATATATATATATAATTATTTATTCGAAAATTATATATATATATATATGTTTCATTGAATGTGTTTTATAAGTTTTTTTTAATGAAGTTTTCTCATTTTTTTCCAACGTTTCTGCTTCTACAGAAGGATGCTGAGAATATCATGTACTGAACGTGAGCACCGACAAGATTTTAGAGAAAATAGGAACAAAAGGACAACTTATTCTAAATATAAGGAAGAGACAGTTGAATGTTCTAGGGCACATATTGAGGAAAGAAGGCTTGGAAAATTTGATACACACAGAACAAACTGAAGGCAAAACGGACAGAACAAAACAATGCATACTCTACCTAGCGAGCTTGAGTAAAAGGAAGGCGAAACAAGGTTTAGGAGAGATAACAAAAAGACAACATTTATTAAAAACTACAAAGGAGAGGAAACAGTGGAGAACCATGGTCGCCAACGTTTTGAATGAATACATCACATAGAAGAAGAAGAACAACAGCAATAACAAAAAAACTTATGAAACTTTTCCTGTCCGTTACATTCGAGGAAACATTTATAAAAGAAAGATTGCTGGCCAAATATCTACAGGGTGTATCAAAAATACTTTTACAAACTTTGGGGACTGGTTTCTCACAACAAAACAAGAACAAAAGTTTATATAAACATATATCTGCAAGCCATTTTTTAAGTTATTAAGTTTAAAGAAAGTTTACGGTAGATGGTGTTGTATTGTCATGTAGACGAGGTTACATTTATCATTCGTGTACATTTGTGGCTAGTCTGTCGTCAACGTTTAACAAGTGTATTAGTGAGTTAACTGAGAAGTGTTCCGTTCAACAATGGCAGGATATTCATATCGTGAGCAGGCAGATATGATTTTTACATACGTTCGCGCGAATGGTAATGGACGCGAGGCTGCACGGCTCTATTAAATTGCGTTTCCATCGAGAAGGCAGCTGAATCATCGAACCTTTGATGATGTTTGTCTTCGCGTTGCGGAGACACGATCCATGGCACCAAAGACTTTGGTAATAAGTATTTTTGCATTGTATCTTGTATTGTACATTTAACAACGTTTACCATAAACTCTAAACATAATGGCTCAGAAACAAAGGATTTGCGAATATATGTTTATGTGAACTTTTGTCTTAGATTTTATGTATTGAACTCATTCCCAAAGTTTGTAAGCATATATTAATACGCCCCGTATATATATATATATATATATATATATATATATATATATATCTGTGTGTGTGCATATGTGTTTGTGTGTGTATGTGTATGTGTGAGGCTGTGTGTGGGAAGATGATGAGAAAAAGTATGGAAAATTTATTAACGAAGCGTTTCGCCGAAACTAATGTATAACAGCAAAATTGTCCAAAGCGTGTAACTGCCAAATTTTTCAATTCTTAGCTTAACCTTTGAACTATTGTATCTTAGAAATGACTAATTATATCTTACTGGAATTTTAAGAAGATTTTATAACACTATTGGACTTTACTTTGAACAATAAGAATGTATTTAGCTCTAAGGTGAAATGATTTCTCTTGCTGCTGTGACCGCTTGATCCAGTTCTCCACTTTACTGTTCCCTTTTTTTTATTTAACGTTCTGGTTCTTGAGTGGACTTTGACGATGGAAGCCAGAGTGTGAACGTTGGTACCATTACCGAAGGCCAGAATGATCTCTCACCATTGCTCATTTGGGAAGAAAGTTTGGCCGACACAAAAACGATTTTTATCTGTTTTCTTTCTAGCTGAATAACTCAAAGGGTTTTTCAGTGATTCTTACGAAAAATGGTGTCAAGATGGCTAACCGTCTTATTTGAAATCCTGGAAAAAAGAAACTCAATTATTTTGATGGGTTTTTAGATATTAAACATTTTGTGCGAGTCGGGTAGAACAGACCAACCGAGTTCCAAAAAGGTTTCCTGTGTTGTTCTTTCTGGATGCGGCCGTGCGTTTTTCAACGTTTTTTCATTAAATCCACTGTATACGCTGCCACTGCTGTGAGTACTCCAAATTTATTCCTAACCGTCACTTGTGATTAGTAGTTAGGATGATACATTAACCAGGAGACTTGATTACCAAAAACGGCAATTACTTATGATTCAGCTGAATGCCTGCGTACTTTTACGTCTCTTTCGTTGCTGTATAGATAGATAGAAATAAATAGAGAGAGAGAGAGAGAGAGAGAGAGAGAGAGAGAGAGAAAAGAGAAAGAGAAAAAGAGAGACAAGAAGGAGGCTCGACATCTATCTACAGAGAGAGAGAGAGAGAGAGAGAGAGAGAGAGAGAGAGAGAGAGAGAGAGATTATATTTTTTTACATAGGAGCAAAACAATTTGTCGTGAGAAATTGTTTTGTTCGTATGTAAAAAAAAATATTATCAATAACTACAGCTGTACTCCTGGCACTGAGCCCGCTTTTGAATTTTGAATAAATGCTGTGTACGTTTGAATTATATTCTTTTCACTGTTATATATATATATATATATATATATATATATATATATATCTTATAGGTGTGCTAAATTTAGTGGATAAAGTGCTCAATATTTATGGGATAAAGCGTGTATAAATATAAAAGAGATTAGAGGCGACAGTCTGTTTTATGTTATATGCAATCGTCAGGCACACATGGCCTGACGATTGCATCTAGCATGAAACAAACTGTCGCCTCTAAGTGTTGACTTTATGTTCACTTTTATATATATATATATATATATATATATATATATATATGTAGGTCGATACAATTATTAACTCGTATGTTAATTCCTGATCTCACATAGATGCCTTTGAAGAGATTAAAATTAGTAAATCACTGCAAATCTCCTTTCTCTCTCTATCTGCCTGTCTCTTTCTCTCAGGCACACATGCAGAAATTATTATATATATAGACAAAAAGCATTCATATATTTTTTATTACACGACAGATATGTGTATCTATCTTAGTCTCTTCGTTATATATCTCCCTATCTGTCTATCTCCTCACACTATTTTTTCTTTATATATATATTTACATGTAGAGCAATAGGACAATGTAGAAAAGCTATTTATTAACAAGATGTTTCGCTTTCGTTAGGTTGGAGTCTTTGATTCAAAATGAAAGACAAATCTTTGTTTTTTCCTTTGTATTAAAAGCGCCCATGTCTGTTTGCTAAAATAATCACACACATAGTTTTTTGTTTTATACTGAAGACGATTAACTAACTACCTACTAAGAAATACGTCATCTGTGATAAACACTTAGGCATTCTTTAATTACATGACTGACGAGGCTAATTTTTTCCCGCAATAGGGTGCCATTTCTTTCTGCGGTAGACCAGTTGCCATCAAAGGTTATAGAACCCGGTCTGTTCCGCTATTTACCCCTATCTGGGGGAAGAAGAGTATTTATATCTTCCCAAGGAAGCGACAAAGTGGAACATTTATTATTAACGCGTTTCGCTGAGGTGGTCTGCTCTCTTTGACTTTCTCAGGTTATAATGAAAGAAAGACATAACTGTATGTGAGGAAAAATGCCTTGGGATCTCTGAGGAAAGTGGTGATCATAAATCAAATTTCTGTACACATACACACACACACACACACACACACACGTATATATATATATATATATATATATATATATATATATATATATATATATATCATTGATGCATGTTTCATTAAATAACATAGAAAAGTTTTGTCGATATATTTTAAGTAAATTCCTTTCATATTGTCTGATAAGCTTAATAACATTATCATTGAAAGATGAAAGAAAAACACCATATTGATACATTTTTTTAATCCTATCTAACCTTTCAGCTTACATAAGCCATTATCAAAGATGACAATTACCTTTCAAGATATTAAACAATATATATATATATATATATATAAATAAAAAGAAAGAACAGTAAGGTATATAATCCGGTGTTCTTATAGATATTTTTATTTTTGCAAAATAGTGCTCAATGTAACTTTACAGAGCATTAATATTATAAATTAATTGATTTAAAATGTTTTTTTTCGCTACACAGTTCTAACCATGTTTCAAAAATGGAAGCTAAAAGCTTCGAATTTAATTAAATTAAAGACATTAGTTCCATTTCAGTAACTTATTTGGAGTAACTTATTTTTAAAATTACTGGGTTTTAAAGGCACAGCAAAAAAAATAAATTAAAAAAAAATCCAGACGACATGCATTTAACGGATGTCAGAATTCATTGAAAAATACATCCCTACCCCTACCAAAACGCAACTAATAACTGATACATCAAAATACAGCGATAATGAACACGCAAACACCCCTTGTCTGGTTGAATGGATTTCTCTGTATCCTTGGAAACGTGAATTATGAATTTTTGCTGTGCCTTTATTTAAAAAAATTAAAAAAGAGAGACGCTTCCGCGTAAGCCTCTTCCTGGTTAATGTAAATTTCCTTTATACTTTATGTTAAAGAAAAAACAAAAAAACAAAAAAAATCTATTTTTTTAAATTTGGATTTTCTAATGTAACTAGAACAACAGAAACATTTTCATTTCATTTTTGCTTTGAAAAAGTCGGGAGACGAAACGCGTCTGCAAAAACGAGGATTTTTGTCCAATTGTCATCTTATATATATATATATATGTGTGTGTGTGTGTGTGTGTGTGTGTGTCGCTTTCCCACCATGGGAAAAGGGTTTGCATCTTATCATGGTCGATTTATCTGGAAGGTGACCTTCTGAAGTAATCTGTCTGGGGGGGCAATCATAGCGTGAAAAGTGCCTGAAAACCATACTACGGTTTTATCCAAGTTTTGTGAGTGAAAATGACAAGCCGTCGATGGTTCTTCTAGCCCTCGATCACAAGACATTGTGACTGAACGTACTGGCGTTGTTGAAAATAATTGCTCGCTCAGCATAGTTGCAGTATACACCACAGGCAGGCAGGCGTTGAACAAACACAAATGCGCCTGGGCAGGTGTCTGAAACAGGGATTAACTAGCCGCCTTAGCAGGCTACGGTAGCCGGCAATTATATACGAAATATAAATGTGTGCAAATCCATTTTAAACTGTATTCAGATATTCGAATATTGCTTATTCTTCGCCAGATGATGACTGCTCTCATATGAACTCTGATACAATTCGAATGGACTCCCGCATTGCTAAGATTTCTAACTTTCTTCGA